>BRZM01000013.1:438745-493633 GCA_033238685.1 Lates japonicus | reverse complement strand
ACTGCTTAACAACATCCACTGTGAGATCATTTTGGATCTATAGGACTGTGCTCTCTACCAGGCTCTCCAGTCTCTGCAACTTAGCTCAGGCAGCAGTCCCGTCAATTAAAGACCAGCCAGGGAATCAGCAGCGTTTCCTCTTCACCTTCTTCCTCCTCCTCTTCTTCTTCTTCCTCATCTTCATCTTCCTCCTCACCTCCTCCTCCTCATCTTCCTCATAGTCGTCATCCTCTCCATTAGTCATCTCTGGTCTCTCTGCCTCAGATGCTAAGTTCTTCATCTGAGTCGTACCCGATGCTCCTCGTAATAATCATCGTCATCCTCGAGCGCCAGCCTGGCGTAAATTTCAGCGTCTGCAGAAAAACACAAGGCGTGGAATTAACTCCGGTTGTTTACTGGGATAGTGATATAAAAAGTCAGTCGGATACATTCTCTCAGGTCTTTGATTTGGCAACTTTTCACTGTGTGTAATTACTGTCAAACTACCATTTCAAGACGAGGATGAACTTAACAGCTCAATCAGTTACATCATTACACTTTGGTTACACTGCAATGTTGGAACTAAAGAAGCCATACAAGATCAAATAAAACATACTTAGGAAGTGCCCATTGGTCGGATCCACTTGTGTATAAATAGTTGGAAAAAAAAGTGTCAACATCAGTTAAAGCCAATGTAGCAGAAATCGTGTTTATAGTCTACTTGTCTTGATATCAACAACTCTTTGGAGACTTTTTAGAAATAATTTCATTTCTCAAAATGTCCTGATCTTCTGATCTCTGTTTCGTTTTAAATCACGATTCAGAAGGAAGTTGAAACCACTGCAACCACAACTGTTATCGTTACTGGAACAAACAAACACTCAGTATTACCAAAGTGTTGTGTAAGACTCACTGGACATGCTGAGGTCTTCAGTCTCCACTGTGTCTCATGGCCACACTTGGGACATAAGTAGGAGGCTGCCTTCTCCTGTTTGAAGACCTTACTCTTGGCATGAGTCGTCACAGTATGAGCCTGAGAGGACAAGGTTGAACTAATGTTAAATCATCACAGTGAAAGGGTAAACAGTACGTACAGTGGCCTCAGAAAGGTTTCAAATCGCTTCACTTCTTGCACTCTGTGGAAAAATGGGAATTCTGATTTACAGATACATATACAACATGGTAAAGTGTGCAAAAAGTGAAAAGGGTCTAAATACTTTCAGCAGCTACTGTGTGTTATCTTGAAATATGTGTTTAATTCCGGTTTGAAATACAGGAATTAATCCAGTACCTGCTCAGGCTTGTTGAGACAAGTAAAGTCATTCATCATCATCTAAAGGAAACATATTCATTGTTCCTTTTCATTTGCATCAACTACAGAGCTCCTCATCTGAGACTTTCCAAGGGTGATATCAGAGCAAAAGTCATTCCATGTGTTTCCCAGATGTTTTCCCTGCCAAGCAGAGGCTTGGAGACTGTGAAAAGTGCTGCATAAATACCATTATTGTTGCATGTCTTTGGGGTTGATGGATTTCTTTTGTGAGGCTGATGGTTTCTTGCTCTCTATTTATTGTATTCCTCTGTATATTTTATTTGTTGCCCTATACATTTTGATGTAATACTGAATCTACCTGTAGTTAAATGTGTGTGTATATTAGAATAAATGCTATAAATACTATCATAGGGCTGCCCAGTCATTTCAACTATTTGTGCACTTTGTAGATAAAGCTGCAGTGTGGTAACTTAAACCCTTAAACATAACAAACTTTTATTAATAGTTCAGAGACCATGTAGCAAATGTCAAAGTGACCACATCTGTAACCCAGTAAAGGAGGATAAAAGAAAATCAGTGGGAGGAATTTCCACTTCATTTGTGGAGTCTAACTTTATTCAACTGGAGCACTCTCTTGCTGCTGTTTCACAGAAAGTTTTCTACTTTAATCTTTTCAAAAAAAAAAAAAAAAATCCTGCATGCCAAGAATATTTCCCGTTACAGGGTAAACTGAAAGCAAAAGCAAATAAATAGGAAACCTTAAGTCTGTGTCTCTGTCTTATCAGATCAATTTTCATTTTACAGGCTGCTGTTTGTGGAGCTGTTGAACTGTACTGAATTATAAAGACAGGTGTTTTATTATTTTGTCCATCCCATTTATATCACAGAGGGTAGGCTAAATAACAGAAACACCTCTCTGTATAACACAATACAGTAAACAGCAACAAACAACATCATACAGATAAAAAATCTGAACATTATCACCCTTGTGAAAGGAGGATTTGTTGCAGGACTATTGTATCAAACTGCATTAGTTTTGACTAAGTGTTCCTAGTAAACTGCCAGCTGAATGTATGTTTCCCCTCACCTTACAGCGCAGGCAGGAGTGTTGCCCCAGTCTATTACAGGAAACACCTAAAGTGAGACATGAGAAAGGGCAAAACAAATTGTAAACAATCACATTTTCTCTCCTGCACACATGCCCTCCAGGCATTATTCTCTAGAATACATACAGTTTACTTTCCCCATTAACCACAATAAGCCTGTGAATGATGATGTGAAAGGAAAACTCAATGACTCACATTTGAAGGTTTCTGCCTGAAGGACTTGGCAGCTTGCCTGGTGCTCAAACTGATCATCCTCACACAAGAAGTTTTGACAGAAGGAGCAGCGGAAGATTCGCCCTCCTGGTCAAAAAGTTAAGTGGTGATTTTTAGTGTGACAGCAATGTGACCTAGTTAAGTTCAATCAAAAGGAGGAAGGGGGGCGGGGGTCTTACCATGATCCCAGACACTGCGATCACACTCTATGCAGTCCGCATCAGTCAAGGGACATGCACAGGCGTGAGTGCTCAGACATTTCCTACCGTGGCACACCCAAGCTTCACAGAAGTCACATACTGCCCCCTTATGGTCAAGAAGACAAAATTAACCTTAAACAAAAAGGATGTAATTATGGTTTGCCAGTAAATTGAAACTTGGCAAAAAGCTCTTTAATTCATGCTGAATTAAAAAGGCAAAATGCAGAAGTAATGCATACACACTGATCACTGGGCCGTCATTTACATCTTTAAATTGTTTTATATCATTAGTCTGGTGCACTATTTTTAGCATTATCTTATCTTATTACTTGGACAATGTGTTACTTCCTCAGCACCTATGGCCATAATTATTAGGTCCCGACTGTACTTAACAACACAAAGTGCACAGGTATGACAGTGGCACAGAGTGAAAATGGATAACTGCTCTGTACTAATGAACAACTGAATCCACATCATGATGGACATTAGTACGTAATACTGTTGGCACACATTTTACAGTTTCCACAGAGCTGGTGTTTCTACACATTACTTGCACAATCTCATTGGTTATCCTAAGCCATTGCATGTCACATCTACCAGATGTGTAGGATACTGTGGGACAAGTAGTCTCAAGTAACAAACATTTGTTTTGGACTGAAGAAATTGCTGCATGAAACACAGACCTGACACAATAAGAACATACTTAATGATAATAAATAGTAAAATCATTATTATTAACTCTTCATTAACAACAAACCTAGTTCCCATTAGAACTGAATTGAAGTGTGAGTAGTTCAGGATTGTTGCTAACTTACCACCATGGCCATCCCAGTGCTGTGGATCCCTGGATGTTTGATAACACAGTCTGAGGACTTCATGCACTTGGTTTTGCCTAACAACATAAACATTTTAAAAAATTCATAGTTAAACTATATGCCATAACCTATTTTAATGATCAGGGTTTCCTCAGCTTCGGCTTGAGGCTGCATAACTGGGGGCATGGACACTGAAAGACATTTACAGTACCTGACAGGGAAGGTCTAACAAATGACCAGGTCATGATGCATTCAGGGAAGTGTAGGATCAAGCATTTTTATTCAAACTTGACCTGTTCCTAGGGACTAAAACTCAAGATACCACGACCTTCTTTTAAAGGATAAGTCTGATGATACTCAGCATTTATCATTAACAAACAATAATAGAAATGAACGGGCTTGGGACAGAGTGCCAAGTGGAGAATTCACAAAGATGGTGAGAGAAAGTATGTCCATTAACACACATATTAACACACACAACATGTAACTCACCACACTGGGCACAGACAGGAAGCTTCTGCACTGAGTTACAGAAGTAGCAGAAAGCTCTGTTCTTCTGTTTTCTACCAGGTGGAATTAAAAATAAAAAGAAATGTTTGTTAAAACTCGTTGACCAGTGATGTGGTCTACTTGTTCCTGTATGTGATAAGGTACAGTTACTTACCTCTGACATTTGTCACATTCCTACAAAACAGAACACAATAAAGTTGAAATAGCAAGGAATAAACTATAGCAGTGATTAAGATGTGACACTACAGCATTACCATTATTTATTATGTACTTACCATGTTGGCGTTGCAGGGGTGTTTGGCCACATCCACATGATCCCGGTTGGCTCTTATCTGTTTCTCTCGCTCTTTACGACTCTCAGCCTTTTTCCGGGCACCGGTTTTCTTTTTGGGCATCTTGTTGACTGAGCTGGCAGCAGGTTTTTACTTCAGATCGCCTGTAAACACACAACACAAACTGCCGAGGGTGGACACGCAGCAAGCTAATCTGTGTGCAGTTCAGCTAACCGAGGATGACTTCGACTTACTTTAGGTTTTCCTCTTTATTTAACTTCTGTCATATATAAATACACATTGAGTCTAGTCAGTAAAGTAGTTCACCTACACATGTGGAGCATAATGAGGCGTTCACGACACAGAAAGAAAAGTTTATAACGTCTCTATTAATGTTGGTTAGCTGTTCAGACAGTTATTAAACACGCAGTCACATAGTGAGTAAAATAACCGCTTCTATAAAACATTCAGGTTGTCTAGCAGTTACATTAATGCTCCTGAATGTTACACACGAGTGTCATGTTAAATTTACGAGTCTGATTTACAATTTTTTTACCGTAAAGATCACAGCTCTGCGACTGCGGGTGGGTCCGATCTGAAAATGTGGAAGGACGGAAACACGCTGCCGAACAATCGTTCCTATATTTTAGTTCCATGCGTCAAACTTTCTCCACAAACTATTTACATTTTAGATGTGTGTGTACACCAAAGCGTTGACACTAGTGTGTTTCTTAACGTCTGTTAATCTATATGTTCAATTTAATTATGTAATTTGTTGTATAACAGCTTTTTAAAATGCAGGTCCTAACAGTAATTTTATTAAAAAGGTTGATCAAACTCAAGGCTACTTTAGTCACACAAAGAAACATCCAGGCGCCAGTTTTACAGCACCTATCGTGCGCTATAATTTATAATAATGTTTGTATTTGTGTGCCAGAGGTTTATATGATTTATGACTCTTTTAGTTTCTCCACGTTGCCACGGGGCGTCAGAGGCACATTGTCCACGCCCAGGTCACGTGTTGATGAGCGGGGAGCCAATCCCGAGCGAGGACGGGAAACAGCTGACGGGTGAACAACAACACACACACACACAGAGAGCTCTAGTCTTTTCCTGCAGGTGGTGGTGTGTAGTGGACTCCCTGCATGCAGCGCACAAACTCTTTGGGCGCTTCACCTATGAAGGCTGGTGTCTGACCCTGGCGTTTATCGATGCATTTGTAACTTGAAGCCCCTTGTAAAAGTGAGGAGGAGGAGGAGGAGGACGCCCGGAGCTCGCCATCCATCCCCCCAGCCAGCCGAGCTACAATGGCACCGTCCCTCATCCGAGCTTGCCGCAGTCTGGCTCTCTCGACGTGGCTGCTGTCGTTCTGCTTCGTCCACTTGCTGTGTCTGGACTTCACGGTTGCAGAGAAGGAGGAGTGGTACACAGCCTTTGTCAACATCACCTATCTGGACCCCGTCACGTCGGAGGTCAAGACGGAGAAAACCGAGTGCGGGCGCTACGGTGAGCACTCGCCCAAGAAGGAAGCCAGAGGTCTGGTTCTGGTGCCGTCTCTCCCGCAGGACAGACAGGCGTGCGACCCCCACGTCAGGTTCCCCCCAGTCTCTGCCAACACCCCCTGGGTGGCGTTGGTGGCTGCGGGGAATTGTACCTACAGAGAGAAAATCCGTAACGTTGCAAACCTCAACGCCTCTGCAGTTGTCATATACAATGTGGGCTCCAGCGGTACCAACGACACCATAACAATGCCCCATCCAGGTAAGAGGCAACCTGTCAACCTTCAACTAAAGCCTTTTTCTGCAGTCTTTTCTGTTTTGATACCGGCATCTCTTTCTAAATAGTTCAGTAGCTGTGTGTATTTCTGTAAGCAGAGCATTCATCCCACTACAGGTGTCCAGGCCTGAGAGTATAAATGTCACTAATCAGTTGCTTCATTAGTGTTGGACACCTCTGGTCAAGATGAATGATTTTCATTACGGCTGCTGAAGCCCCACAGCTCCTCTACATCTGTTTAATCAACTAAACAATCAATTAGTTTGGTAGAAAACAAGCTCCCCATGCAGAGATACTGATATCCACTGATCTTTGTAGGCCACCTATGCTGGATAAAGTTGTTTTTTGTTTTTTTGTCAGTGTGATACCTAAGTTCAGGAAAACATATCAAAATAGTACTGTTTTGGAGGCCTTACTTTGTGAGCTATAAAGAGATGTTTCTATAAAAAGCCAGTGATAAATGTTAACCTTTGTCTAAACACAAGCAGCCCCGCAAGAATTTCACCTACATAAATTACAGTATGACTTAGCAAAAGCTTGGTTTAAATTAGGAACTGTGTGATCTGAAGGAAAACAAGATTATAAATTTGCTGACACCACGTTCAGTGCCAGCTTTTGGTACATGCACACTCACACATATCCAACAATTATCTACATATAAGTAAGAAAAAATACCTGTGCACTGCTGCCCTCATTCCTGATTCTTCCTTTACTTCATGGTCTCCAACAGCTTCTGTTACTTGACATTGTTTAATATTTGGTGCTACAGACACATAGTAGTTGGTACCACAATTATACTAAAGTTTGTGTCCAGTCCCGCTGTTTATATTCAAAGTTGCATTTTAGTTTATTTCCCACGCCTACACTGCATCTGTTTGACAACCCATAGTATTACCTCTAATAACACAATGGAATAAACATTATGTTATTATGTCATTATTCTTAATCGCCAAAAAACATAGAATTATCAACTTTGTGTGAATAAAAAAACTATAAAAGTCAAGGAAAAAGACAGTAGCTCATAATTTGAGTGAGAACTATCAACACAGTGCCAATCAAAGCACTCATAAATGCACTATGTCAATCTTTCCAGTACGTGAGAAAGAGGAATACCAAGTATTTTTCATTTCATTTCAATCTTACCATGTGTCTGTTACCCTCTGGTGGTGTTCACATTATTCTGTGACTGAGCAGATGCAGTTGTCAGAAACGCTGTTTTGTTAGTACCTGTCCTGATTTACTACAAAGCAGCAAATTGTTTTGAAGTGTCACTTGGAAAGAATTACTTTTTAAAGAGCACAAGGACTGTAATTGACTATTCAATACATGATTCTGCCAAATGATAGTTTTGTCAGTGTAATCATAACAGACAGAGAAATAAATGTTTGTTATTATATGTGCCAAGAAGCCCAGATTGCAAATGTGTAACTGCAGCTAAACTTCACTCAGTTCTTAAGAATAGTCTGAGTGAAACATCGAGTCACTTCACAGCCGCACAGGTTTTCTTTACAGATATGAATTTATGGATGAAGCATGGATCCGCTGTAATCTACATGTAGACACAAAATGTAAAAAATGTTGCAGATAAGCACAGGCTGAAGATGCGGGTAAATAAAGAAGAACTGTATAAACAACACACCCAACAAACCTCTGGAGATAATCCATGCAAAATGTCCTGAAAACACAGACCCTGGATTCACCTTCAGGTTCTTCAGAGTCACATTGGTCCTTTGGTCGTTTGCTGGAGGCAGTGTAGACTGGTGCATACATAATTGGACAAACATTTTACTGTTTAAATAGCATCAGGCAGAGTAATTTGCTTGCTACCTGTTTGTGACAACTATGTCAAACCAATCAATGATTGACAGGAAGGTTTAGTTTAACTAGAAAGCTCATAAATAGGCTTTTGAAATTGCATGAGTCACAGGGGAGAGGGTGTTTTTATGAATGATATAATACCTTATTGATCTTCATGGGGTGTTTTTCTATTAGTTTGTTGTTTGTATGCTCTTCATCAGCTCACTGACACTGGGCCTTGAATGCCTGTTCTGCTGTGTAAGGTGGTCTGCTTTTTCATTTTGCCACAGCCTGTCATGCCAGCTCCACCACCATCAGTTTGTAAAGTGCGTTGTCAGTTAAAGTAGAGAAGCACTATATCAGTGCAGTCCATTTACCATTTAATACTTGCTCGTCTCTCTTAACAGAGGAGGCTATCATGCATAGATGCAGTAGCTTCGTTTCATCTAGCGTACCACTAACTCTACCGCTCTCCTAGAGTTGGAATAAACATTATTCTTTCAAGTTGCCTGGGCTGTTAAAATATTTTTTCTTGGTTCAAAGTTTTTATCTTAAGCACACTTTTAAGAAAATGATTGGATGCATTTATTAGAATAAAAGTTGACATTTAGGCTCTCACAGCAGCTGTGAGAAGAGCCCTCTTTTCCACTTGACTCGTATTTCCATTGGAAATGTGCTCTCAGTCTGTAGATAGTTTTCATAAAGGTGTGGCTGACCTTGCCAGCATGCCTGTGCCGGACGACAGCACAATGCATGAAGTGTGTTTGACCAAAGGATCAGTATGAAAACAGATGTTCAAACAAAAAGTGCACTTGACGACATTAGAGATGAGTGAGTCGTTATTAACCAAAAGGCCCTTTTGCACAAAAGTGTCACAGGCATTTGTCAAAATAAGCAGATGATTCAAATTCTATGCAAAGCCTCTAAAGCTTTTATTCAAATTCAGTGATTTGACTTCAGATCAGCTTTATAATATCCTGTCACCTCTCATGTCATGTACTTAGGAAGGTGAATGGAAATAATTGCCTGGTAAGAGAGAGTAGGAGTGGATGCTTAAAGCTGCACTAGTTAATATTTTCATATTAACAATTCATCAAATGATTGTGTGTAATGTGAGAGGTGCAGCTCATAGTGGCAAACTCACTCACCATCACCAGACCCTGTTGTTGCTCGCAGGTCTCTGTCAGCCCAGTGTTTTTGTTTGTTTTGCGACCAGCAGTTTCACTCTCACTACTTAAATCAATCTTGTTTCCAGCTGCAGCAGGCAGGCAAGTTTTTGCTACCGGCCTAGCACCATCAGCAGACTTAACAAAGTTAGCAACTAGCCAGTGAACATAGTGGAGCATTTATCAGCTAAAGAGACATTTTTCTCAAGAGCTGTGGAGTTTGTGGAGGTGAAAACAGATCAGAGAGCAGAGTGAATAATGGCTTTGTGTTCATCAGGTTGTTCAGAACATGAATTAGCTGAATGCTGATGTTGCTCTATGTCTGCTGAATGTATAAACAGGCAATTGATTGCTAACAAAGTGGTAATACTGTGTGTCAGTGTTGTGTTCACTGCCTGTTGCACTAAAAAATCATCATCAGTTAATGCAAGTTTAGGTGCAAGCTGCTGTTAAATACTTTTCTTAAGTTTCCTGAGCAATTTTCATGTAGAGAACAGGTCTTTATGTGTAGACTGAATGTGAATCTGCCAAAGAAAGTGTGGAGAACTTTCCTGTCCAGAACGAACACAGCTGGGCTGCAGAATCCACATTTGGCAGAGCCAGAAACCTCTCATGGCACTGTCTTAATTTAATCCTTCCTTCCCAAGCAGAGTCAGACTCGTGTTACCATAAAGCCAGGTCAGATCATTTGGGTTTATCGGTTCTGAAAGTGGGGGGTTTATCCTGAATCACCCTGTTGGTCTCAATGAAGCTTTAAACAGCAAAGCCCAAAACTCCAGTGAAGTTAAACACTGAATCAGATCTAATTTCCTAGGTTAGTTGTATAGAATTAAAGGAATACACATAAGAAAATAGATATGACTTTTATATCAGCAGCCAATTAGCTTAGCTTAGCATAAAGACTGGAGACAGGTGGAAACAGCTAGCTTGGGTTTGTCTAAAGGTAAAGAAAAATCACCTATCAGCACTTCTCACACATTTGTTTATTCCAGACAGAAACCAAAGTGTAAAAATGACAATTTGCAGTTTTAAGGAGGGCTATGTGCCACACTGTTTCTTGGCCATAGAGCAGTAACTCACTGCTGTTCTCATTCACATAACATATAGTTTTTGAGTGATTTAGTCAAATTAGATGTAACATGTTAAGTATTGAGCTTTAGAGGTGCCGGTGGATGAATTTTGTTACTGTTGGACCGAGCCAGGCTAGCTGTTTTCCTCTGTTTCCATTCTTTAACCTAAGCTAAGCTAATTAGCTGCTGGCTTTAACTTTATACTTTATACCTACAGACATAAGGGTGGTATCAATCTTCTCATCGAACCCTCGACAACAAAGTGAATAAGCATGTTTCCCAAATCAGTTAATCAGTTAAGTCTGTGGTAGTCTGTACCACAGTGTTAACTTGAAGCTGAGCAGATTGTTGTCTATTACATTACCTCACTTAGTATTTATTCCTCCTTGCTCCCACATTTTGGTCTAGTGGGTCTGAAGACATGGATCTCTTCACAAGATCAGCCTCAGTCTCAGACATTGCCCTCCTGTTTTAGAAGCAGCTATTTTTGTCTGCTCTGGCTGCGTCACAGTGAACAGAAGGAGATAAGAGTCAAGGCTTAGGGAAATCTTACATGCCTCATTATGCCTTTCTTTATTTTTGTTGGCTATGAAGCTGAGTCCGACCATACACGGACAGTTTTTAAAGTCGCAACAGTTTTATTCTTGAACTTATTTGCCTTTTTACATGGACTGGTTTGGTCTTTTTATCTTGTGTTTACAAAGACAGTTGTTGCATCACAGTGATTTGCCCCCCAGACCATATGGTCACACTTAATAAAACCATAAATCAGCAGGTCATAACTGTTTATCTGAGGTTACAACCATGAAATGGAGGTTTACATTGTTTTCATGCATTTACGTTTCCAAGGAGTCCTGACAATTAAGTTGTTCTGCTGGCAAAGGCAGGTAATTTATTTCTGTATCCACAATCACTGTAGAGACTGTGAAGCTGTCTTCCAACCAAATGGTTACCTCATTTACATTTTTTTTAAATCATGTGATAGACTTAGACCAAAGCATGAGCGAAGACAAGTGACAGCCAGTGGCCTCCGAGTCTAAATAAATGTTGTGTTCGGCAGTGTGTTACCCTCTGTTTGCTCTCCAAACACAAGCTTTTGTTTTCCCTGCCATTGTTTGCAGCAGCGTTTGTTTTAGAGGCTCTAACATACATACACTCATTTTGAGAGAGCAGCCGCTGTAAAACACGGATAAACCTTTGTGTTAACAGGGGAGCTACTGCCAGCTGGATTACTGTTTGTGTGTATGTGTGGGTAGGGATCTGGCCATTTTTCTTGCAGAAGAGGGTGCACACACAGAGCTCTTTTACCCAATTTTACCTTACCCACAATGCACTGTTCCCTCTAATTGAGGTGTTTAATTGTTTAAAAGGTTGCTGTCACCTTAATATATCTGCTTTGTATAAAACAAAATAACCACATTACTCTTGGATTCCATTCATTGAAGAATTAAAACCCTTGAATTTTCATTTTTAGCCAAGAGACTCAGTTGACCATGGTCATATAAAACATAGCAGCTGTGATTTTACATCAGACCTGTTACATAAAGGGATTTATGCATTGCAACTACACTCTGAAAATGTACCATATCTGCTGGATTCAAAGCCTGTAACCCTGACTCTAACTGTGCAGTGCGTGAGGATTTGTCACAGCGTTGTGTATCTGGCAGGCTGCACAGGAGCTGCTGTTGGTGACAGCAGGTTGAATAAAGCCACTGTTTGTGGTGGCTGATAGAGGGGGTGAAACACCACAGGGAGCCCTCCTGACTCCATGCAGCCACAGCCATAAACAGGCAACAGAGGGAGTATGATGTAACAGTGCTCAGGCTGTTGATGCAGTTCTGGGAATCATCAACCATTGCCTGTACGGATGAGAGAGTAGAGCTTTGTTATTTCCTTATTGTGTCTACAAACTATTGACGTGTTCAGGCATTAGGTCCCTTGTGTCACTCTCTCATCACAGACAACTTTAAAGAAGCATTACAAAGTACTGATACTGGAGTTTAAAGCCCCTGAAACTCTTCTTCTCATTAGACATTTATGACTAAACAAGCAACGATGTAATTTTTACATGGATAAAGAAAAACATCTGTGTGGGTGTGGTTTAATTATATTTTGATTGTAAACATGAGCCAGCAGCCCGACAACTGTCATCACGTTTTGAAGAAGATGTTGTAAAATCCTGATTGTGCTGGAAAGTATGTGACCTCACCTTTTCCCAGCTGAGCCCCATCTGCATCAAACCAGTAAAAAGAATACACAGACAAAACAGCGCAGAAATCTTCAATGACCAAATCTGCTCAAACTGTGTGGCCACGTCAAAGCCATCATTCTCTGTAAGAACCTGATTTAGAAAGCAGGTTTTCAGGACCTTTAAAATCCAATAACAATATATTAGTTTAAAATATAATTACATCATATCATTGAAAGTGTTTGTTTGGGATTTCTTAAATTTTGTCTTTAAAGAATTGTGACTAAAATATGTACTTATTAAATTAAATTATTTTAATATTAAATTATTCAGCTCTTACAGCTGAAAAAAGTTGCCTGTGCTCTCTGGTCAGAAAATGTATAATGGCAACTCTGTTTCTAAAAAAAATGTTTTTTTGCTCACACGCTGTGTCTTAGGCACGATACTGAAAACAAGATAATGTGTTGCAACATCCTTTAATATCTCTTTAATGTCACTGCATTTGATCAGTGAAGTTCACCTCATTTTATCTTATAATCAAGCCTACCACACTTTTTAAAGATCACTGGTAAACATATATTATGGCGCTGAGCATTGTGTCACAGTGTAAAAGGATTTTAAAAAACATGTTCAAAAGTGAAATATACAGTAATGGCAGTAGTGTTAATAGCTGGATGTCTGTTAACCTTAGAGGCAAAGCTTATCTGTCACGTAAGGACACTGAGCTGATGAGAGGGTGAAAACAAGCACAAGCTAATGTTGATGGAGGAGCCCCTGATGGGAGTTTTCTCTGACGTGCAGTCGTGTATTACAAAAACCTGGTGTTCCTCATGAACATCTTTCAGGTGCAGGAGTTGAAAGATGCTCAGTGACTCTTCAGTACAATATCCTTTATTGTGCACATCAAGCAAAGCGACAGATGGCTGCTGGTAGGAGGCCTCTGACACTGAGAGTGAGGCTTTAGTTGTCCAGTCCTGTCTAAGCTCCCAGCAACCTGCTCAAGTACCGAGTCTGAACCAGCACCTGAGTTTTCACACCCGCTGTGCTTAAAGTGAAATTATTTATATACCAGGGTTTTGACCTTAGATGTCTGCCTATTTAAAAGTAGAGCAGATTCCTAAAAAAAAAACTTATCAGCATTTGCATATGACTGTGATTATAAAGGAACCAAGGCTGTATCAAATCATAATGTTTTTGGCATACTTCACTTACTTTTGATACCAAATAGGTTTGTACTGGAAGGAGAGTTGGAATAATAAACTATATACTATACTATAAATAATAATAATTTTCTGTTAATGGATTAATCATTTTAGCTCCAGAGAAGAATACATTTCAAACTTGTATTAATTCATTCTTTCATTTTTACTCACTCAACTGTTTTGTTTTATATTTTCTGTAAATTATATCTCATTGAGTGCTGCTTCTGCACATTATGTCAGGATATAAACCAGGGACAGAAAATCTATATTCATTTATTGTATTTCAATATTTTGTGGTTAAAAACATGTTATTGAAAAATCTGTTGTCTAAAAAATATCAAAATGAGCCTTCAAAGCCAAAATCCAAGTCACAATACTGTGTTGCCTCCGTGACTGATGCCTCTTGTGTGTGCGCGCGCGTGTGTGTGTGCGTGCGTACGTGGGTGCAGGTACAGGTGATGTTGTGGCCATCATGATCCCAGAGCCCAAAGGTCGTGAGATTGTGGCCTTGCTGGACCAGCGCATTCTGGTCACATTGTACATCACTATAGGAACCCGCAACCTGCAGAAGTACGTGAGCAGGACGTCGGTAGTGTTTGTCTCCATCTCCTTCATCGTGCTCATGATCATCTCCCTGGCTTGGCTCGTCTTCTACTACATCCAGAGGTTCCGCTACGCAAATGCACGAGACCGCAACCAGGTATGGCTTTGTGCCCTCTGTTAAATCAGAGTGTAACTCTGTGAGATGACGTGTATCTGTCTAAAAGGGACACTGGCAGTGCAGCGATGGTGCTGTGGTCTCATTCTTGACAATGGTACATGCGTTTTTCCATCTGGCGTGGGCTCTGTGAGGCTGTAAGGACAGGCCAGAATTAACCTGACAGCTGGCCGAACAGAGACGTGGCAAACCAGTGAACCATCAACCGGCTCGGCTTTCCGGTCCTTTGAGCCGACAGTGCAAATACTTGCTTTTGCCATCTCTTTATTACGAATGGCCGCCTCTGACGTTCTTGTGACGTCTGTAGTGATGATACACCTCTGTTCCTGTTATGATAGGGGCTGGTGCCGTGACAACCATTGTTTGCTTACTCACTTTGAATTATATTGATTTATGTTGTACAAAGAATTCAGCCATATTGAACAAATCTGCTTTCAATTTGTTTCCGAGGCAGCCCAGTAAACCAAAACAGACTTTGAGCAGTTAAGACATGATGGTGTGTGTGTGATAGCTAACTATTGTTAAGACACTATCATGGACACCACTTGGCTGTCAGGTCTGTGAATCTGTCTTCATGTTCCTGGTTTATCTGTTCTTCCAATTTTCCTTCTATTTTATTATCCTCATTTGTTTTATGCCAAGGAACTGGAAAATATGGTCTTTAAAATGCTCCTGAAACTCATTTCATATGTACAGATATCCCCTGTATTTCCATATTTGTCCAGTTTCTTGCTCTTTCTTTTAGACACTGGGCATATTCACAACTTAAATAATCAGTTTGTTAGTTTCCAGGAAATCAGTATCTCCCCAAAAACATTTTCAGGCATGTTGTGTCTGACTGTTGATTGGTAGCATTCAGAAAATACATCCAGAAGATGAAGACTTTGTCTTAATATTTTCTTATTATTCAAGTCAGACAGAAATTTTAGACATTAAAAGTAAGTGGTCAGTGTAAAGTTTATCTCTTGGATCTGTTTTAATGTGTTGATCTCTTTATTTTCTTAACTTTTACTCATTTTCAATAGACATAGATTTTAATCAGCTGGATGTATTGGGTATTAGCAGATTAATGATAAACTGCTGAGTCTTTTTAGATAATGAGATTTATTTATTTATGTTTTGTTTCTCTGTCTCACAGAGACGCCTTGGAGATGCTGCCAAAAAAGCCATCAGCAAGCTTCAAGTGCGCACCATTAAGAAAGGAGACAAGGTAAATGTAAACAGTACATTTCACATAAAGTTCAAAGCATGTGAGTTCAAAAGTCTACATGCATTTACAAAAATGTGTTTATCTACATGGAGGGCATTACTTGAATTATACTGTACTTTGGTACATAAATATATTAGAGAATTCACTGGTTTGTTATTTTACATCACTTTCCCACTTCTGTGCCTGTGCTCTGCGTTTCAGGAGACTGAGTCCGACTTTGACAACTGTGCAGTTTGCATTGAAGGTTATAAACCTAATGATGTTGTAAGGATATTACCATGCAGGTAAGGTTTGTTTGATCAGTGTTGTACATGAGTGAAAAATGAGTTGTCTTATTACTTTAAGGCATGAAGAAAGAACGTGTACCATAACTGCTGGTATATCTTTGTCCTGTATAATACATCTTTCACTGTGCTCTGCATTTAACAGTTATTTGTGGTTGGAGTTAATCATTTGTGGGCTGCTGTTCTGTTTTGTCAGACATGTCTTCCATAAACACTGTGTAGACCCTTGGCTACAAGACCACCGGACATGTCCCATGTGTAAAATGAACATCCTCAAAGCCTTAGGAATCCCAGTAAGTTCCTTTTGACTTATTTTGCCTACTAGTGCGCACATATTTTTAAAAGATGATTATATAACTCACTGGTCTCATTTCTCATATCGAGGATAATCTAACTTTAAAGTGCAGAAACATGAAAGTGATGAACACACACAGTATGCATGAAAGATGTCTTTGGTGTGTTCCAGCTCAACGCAGACTGCACAGATGAGATTCCTCCAGACTATGAGATGTCTGTCGGAGGTCCACCCACCAACCCCATCAGCGGTGCGAGTGAAATCACAGTTAACGAGAGCTCGGTGGTGCTGGATCCAGCAGGCAGAGCGATAGGCCTGCAGCAGCTCCTTCCTGATGCAGAGACGGCACCTCAGGGAGGGGAGAGCCACATCATCGCCAGCAGTAAGTACAGACATCACACTGACGGCACTCTGTGACAGTGGTGGCAAGATGCTAAGTATTTAGTGCTGTACTAAAGTGCAGTTTAAAGGTACTTGTACATTACTTGAGTATTTCCATTCCCTGCTACTTTATACAGTACTTCCACTCTACTACATTCTACAGAGTAATTATGTACTTTTTACTTCACGGCATGTATTTTATGGCTATGAATAAAACAATACCTGCAAATAAAGAACTTGTTTTTATCCACCACTGGAATAATATTCTGATATATTTATCAGTGGCTCTTAAACTGTATGTAAAGTAGATAAACTAGCTTTTTCTTGAGCAGCTTCAACAGTGAAGTGCTGCTTCCACACTGAAGCATCAATGTCAGATAATATTTTTCTACTTTTACTTAAATAGGATTTTGAATGCAGGACTTTTACTTGTAATAAAGTATCTTTACATTGTGATATTGTTACTTTTACCTAAGTAAAGGATCTGAATACTTCTTCCGTCACTGGTCTGTAATATTAACCTCAGAACCTGGAAAGAATGTTCAAATATATTTATCAGAATCAGTGTTATTTACTGCTCTCTGTCAGTTTTTCAGTCCAGGGTTGCATGTTTTATTCTGAGGCCTAAACCAGGCCAGCTGCCACCTGGTCAACATTCCTCAGCTCAGATCCTCTGGTCCTCTTGGGTGATGCAGGAGGAAAAGAACAGTGTTCCCCTTCCAGAAAGTCACAGCCTAACCCACATACACTCAAATACGTGTGGCCAGAGTTTTAAAAGGTTTTAAAAGTTCTGAGTCATGTGTTTATAACACTTATGCTAGCCTATCTTTTACTTTCTATTGATATATTTCTGTAAATGTTATTATTTGTTGTGAAGTCTGGTAGTAGAAGAAACATGTTTGTGATTTCCACTATATTATGCTTTAAATTATATATGTTCAGTTTAATGGTCAGCGGCCACGGCGGCATTTTCATTTCGGGTTGTCTGTCCGTGCCATTTTCATGAACGCAATAGAAACAGTCAGCTGGGCTAAAGGATGAATTGATTAGATTTTGGTGGTTTAAGGTCAAAGGTCAAGGTCACTGTGACCTCACAAATTTCTGTCACTGGCCTGTTTGGCAGAGGCCAACAGTCACGAGGTGATACTTACAGCTGAAACTGTTTTAGAGAGATGTTGATTCAACCTCATGATCATTTTGGAGGCTGTATTTTGCGGTGCTGTTGAACTGTATTGAATTATACAGAGAGATGTTGAGCTGTTATTTAGACAAAAAAATAGAAACACCTGGCAGTAATATGTTTTAGCCACAACATTATGTGAACATTGTGCTCCATACTGCTTCATGACCTCAGGAATTTCCTGTTTTACATGTTGGCACAACTTGGAGGCGAAAGATAAGTGTAATATTTGTCCAGATAAATACAGAATATAAAAACAATTACAAAAACAAATAAAAAATCCATATCATTGTACTTCCCAGTTTCCCTCACCAGGACTCTCCTTCAGGGCACTCAGAGGCTGCTAGACAAAGAGTTATGTTTACTGTAGTGTGCTTGACAAGCAGTAGATCAGCTCACCACAAGCTAACTTATTCTCCTCAAGACTCATTAGAATGTAAATTAGAGGTGATTTGTTGCATGTCGCACACTAATGAGCTGACAGAGACAATGTCACTGACAGGCAGTTAGCATGAGATGAACAAGCCGATCTGTCAGGATCTCTGCTGCTGAGGCTCGCTGGTGGTGGATTGCCGATCGTGTCCCGTCTTTACCTTGAATAATGAGTGCTGTCGTTAATGGTATTGCAGCTATCACTCTTCCCAGAGTCAGCCGTTTAGTGGGTGTGTGTTGCAGTCTGAGTCCCAGAAAAAGACGAAGAAGAGTTGTTGCTGGAATGTTTGTTGCCCATTTACTCTGAAAGACTTTTGTCAGTAAACCTGCAATTATTCTACTAGAGAGAAAAGATCCCTTCTTAGTAAAAGATAAGGAAGAAATTAATTGATGACGTAATTAAAAGAGCAACAGTCAAACCTCAACGTGAAGAAAATGAGCTATCTATTTTTGCTTCTCGTATAAATTTGTCTTCATGGCCCCACACAGATCTGACGTTTCCGTCTGCCGCTGTTTTTTTTCTTCTTCACAAGAGAGCTTGAAATATTAGTTTAAATCCTGTGTACTTTCTCAGCTCCACAGACTTTATACAACACTGTCAGACAAGCACTTTGAAGCATGCTGACCCCTTTAGGTGAGTGGGTATTTTCCAAAGTTACAGTTTTTGAAGGACAAACTCCCCTTTCTTGTTTTTCCCAGACTTACTTGTTGAGCTGGAATGAAGAGATAATACAAATAGGGAACTACTTAGCTTCAGTTTAACTTTAGAATACATTTTTGCACAGGTCTTGACTGTCTCTGTTAAAAGGTTTTGGTGTAACCACATCCCAACGTGACCTGTCAGTGATAATAAAATACCTCCCTCTCTTCCCCCTCAGGTGAGCACCAGCCTCCGCTCAGCAGTGATTCAGACACTTCTATCATCATGGGCACTGAGGTAGGCATGTCTGAAATAGACCTGTCCACAGAGCAGGAATGTGACGGGGCCAAATCCTGAGCCAGACGGAGCTGAGAAAAAAAAATAAAGCGTGAAACACAAGGGAAAGGAGGACGAGAGCAGGACAGGAGTGTTCGGGGGCTCCCAGAGATTCGCCACGTCTTTGGCCCCTGGAGGAAGTGACCTCATAGAAGATGGGCAAATGAGCAATACAAACCCATAGCAGCACAAAACACCCTGTTCTGTGTGTACTACCTGAAAAAAAACCAGACTTGTCCCTGTGTCTGTGGACATGTTGCTTGCTCATTTTCTTGCAGTCACACCATTTTGTTGGTTTGACAGCCATGGTGACCAGACAGCCAATCACAGCTCTCGTATTGTGGTGGTTCAGTTTCCGTCCACTTAATTTTCTCACATCATTAAACTTAGCATCTTAAATACACATACAGTAACTGAGATGTTGATGGCGTTCACATTACTGAGACTCCTCACTCCGGCAACCTAAACCTGCTGCTGGACACAATATGAGCATGGGAGCAACAGGGCCTCTTTAAAACCAGATTGCAGCTTTAACTATATAAAAATATGTTCAGAGTGTTTGATTTCTTGGTATGAGATCACTGCCAGCATATTCCAGAGGAAAGTTTTATTGATGTGATGGATATATAGCACGTGTAGAGCATATGTCAGCAAATTTCCTAACAGTCCCTAACATTTCCCACCAGCAATTTTTCAACTTCAGACTGGGGTAACATGTTATTGTCTCTTGAAAACTTGAAGCATAGGTCTTTAAGTTCATGCGGCCATGAGGAGTTGAAACATATATGCACACATTTATGCTGTAATTTCTAAATGTAACTGTTTCTGTTACTGTTGTGTGAAGACACCTTCATTTTTAACGACTATTTTACCAACTGAATAATCCTGTTTGCTGAGAGTAAATAACCAAACACAAGGTAGACATTTCTGTCCTCACATTTGACAATCATAGCTTTGCCACGAGCAGTTTGAAGTGATGTCACCCACTGCCCTACTGAAACTGCTGCTGATTTACAAGATATCACAACAACACAATGTTGGCCCCTGCTGTCTGTCAGGAAGGAAATGTTTCATGTTCACACTGCTGCTATGTATAGCTGGCTGTAGCGGTTGTCACTACCAGATTCTGGCAGTGTGTACATACTGTAGACCAACTTCCTCCTCTTGTGAAGCCAGCTGCTATAAATTTGTCAACAAATCTTAGTGCCAAGTTTATTAGTAGTATTTTAAACAATGTTGTTGTTCATATACACTGATTCCCTTGGCTGTCAGTTGAGCTCGAATGGCACTAAATCTGCGCGTGATTCGACACGGAGGAGATAACATGAGGATGTAGAATGGCTTATGTCATTTGAAAGAAAGACTCTGCATGGTGAGGAAGGGGGGAACTTTTATTTGAAATGGTCAGAGTTTTCATTTTAGGGATTTGATGCTCCAAACATGAATTTTTTTATGGCATGAAAAGCTTACAGCATGAAAATGTTTACAGCTAAGGAAAATTTTAAACCTTTTTTTTTTTTGGACTGTGTCTATACTAAGCTGGCAAATTTTGGAAAACAAGCACGCACCATAGTGTCTTTAAGTTCTTCACAAAGATCTCTGTCCACATTAAAACAGCTAAACAACAGAAAACTGGTCAGCAAACAACAAAACTGCATCACGGCCAACATCTGGTCTGGAGTGGGACAGACCGTCTGAGTCTCAGCAAGTAAAACCTCTGTTCTCTTGCCTCCTGCTCTCTGCGATTACCAATATGAATTTCAACACAAACAAACTCACAATTTAGCAATTTCAATTTTATATTTTTATGTTCCTTGTGTCAGACGACATCTTAAAATGAGTGAGCACAGAGGATGTTATAGGTAAGAGGTTGGTTTCTTAATTTCCACACAGACGTGTTTTTCATGCTGTTTTTCTATATTTTCTTAGTTAAAAAACTCAATTTTGGGGTGAGAACATGCCAGCTCAGTGTGGATGGAGGCCGAAACAGAGAGAAAAAGGTGCATTTTGAAAGCCCTCTTGGTGTTTACCTAGTCTTGAGCTATGTCCCAGTATCATTCTAGAATATAGTGTGTCTGGAAATATAACAACGTACAGTATACGCAAAAAAATCTAAATGCAAACTAAAAAATGCTTCATTTCTGAGTTTGTGCGTGGATCAATTGTGCAAAAGAACTGAAGAAGCTCACAGTGGTGATGAAACAACTGCACTAAGGTTTTGAAAAAACAAAATAAGAGAGCTACAAAATCTTTATCATTTAGCTCCCTCTTTGTGAAGTTAATTGGCAGTGGAATGCACCACTTCCTGTTTGTATAAAATGATTACATATGTTAATTTCTTGTTTACGCTATAACAATATGTATGGAGGTCATGCCCTGAACAGTTAGTATGTAGTATGGAGTTGGGACACAGCCTCAGACTCCCAAGATGATGCTGACTGTTAATTAACATTCACAATCTGCTGCATTTTAAAAAAAAACTCTTTTACTCTCATTGTTCTGTTATCGTCCTGCCACTCACCTTTTTCTTACTTTTTCAGTCATGTCACGCTGAACAAGTTCAGCCGGATCTTATTGCTCGATTGGACCCGTTTCCTCTCACATTCCTGTAGACTTGCACACTTAAGAAGCACAGACCCACTGACTCAATCGATGGTGCCAGTGGAAATTTAACTGGTGTATTTCTCCTCCCTTCAGTCACTGTTTCCATTATGTCCCAGAGCCACCTGGGACTCTTTAACACACACACACACACACACACACAGATGTCCACACTCCACCCTTGTTTGGGTCAATCGTTGAAGGATGATTGGATATAAGGAGAAATGTTTCACTCTTTAATGAAAGCTGTGGTTTTAACCGGGGTACATCGTAGTTCTGTATGTTCTTAGCTGTAGCTACTTGATACTCACAGACTCTACACTCTAGAGATTATTAGTCCCTAAAGTAAAAGGTTTGAATATTATTGTTCTGACAGCAGTGTCTCACAGTCTGTAGTTCATTGTCTGGGAAACGCGCTACACAGGTTTTTAGATAACCTCACTTTATATTCAGCTACTAGCACATACTGACCAGTTCAACGTGTAACTTACAGTTTGACTGAAGTGTGTGATAGCATCATGGAAGAATTCATGAATGTACTTTTTCATATACTTTTAGACAATGCAGTGATGCTGTAGTCATCGGTCTGCTTTATCTCCAGCTATACGTCTTTTTTGTGGATATGAAGATGGAGAGAGATTCTTGCCAGCTCAGTAAATGCAGATGCTTAAGTCTCAGTCTGTCTAATCTCAACCTTTTAAGCCTCTCTGTTTGTTACATCAGCTCACATGATAATGAGATAGCACAATACATAAGATAACCCACAGAACACCCAGCAGCATCAATATCTGCTGCTCTCCTCGTCTCTCCTGCTCTCTCCCTCCCTCCCACGCTTCAGATTTACGGGTCTGTCTTCTGTCATCTTGACTTTGTCTCACAGACACACACAAGCATAGCAACCACCTTCTCCATCTGACCGTTTGTTTGGTCAGCCAAGCAACAAGATGAAGCAAAGCACATTCGTTCTCTGTGCCAGATCGCTCAGTTCTGGCTGTACTGCCTAATGAAACGAGTTACGTCTAAAGGTGGGTGACAGCCTTCTTTTTACAGAGCAACTTAAAAATGATGTGATTAAACTACAAGGTGATCTCTCAGTTTTGTCTGTTTACAGTCTTTCAATAAAAACTCTCTTAGGAATAAGTAGAATTCAAAGAGTTTTAAGACACAAAAGACTGCTGCATGTGATGACATTCAATGCACTTATGAAGAAAAGATTGTTGTCCTTAATTGTACCTGCAACACAGCATAATACTTTTTATGTGTTCCTTAATTTCCAACAAGTCTCCTGGAAGGAACTTTGTGATTTGCTACTAATTCTGGGGAAAATAGAAATGTCTTCAAAATAAAAGCTCTGTTTAAAATCAAGTAAATATTCAGACATTATTCATGTATTACTTGAAATGTAATTTTTATTCTCCTCATATGTTCATTTAATTTTGTATTTATTTAATGTATTAATGTCTAAAAGCTTTATCGTGTATCAACAGGGGAAAAATGGAAAATGAGCCAGTTAACCCAGAAGGCTGATTTTCATCAGTTGTCTCTGACCAGATGTTAATGTTGCAGCCCATAAACTGAATTAAACAACATGCCACAGTTTGACACACAGTGTTCACTACAGTACAACCCATACTAAATAAGAAAGAAGTAGAAAAAAGAAAAAAATAGACTTAAATGGACAATTGAATTATATGTTTTCCTGTGGAAAAATGTTACAATTATCTGGAATGAATGTACCAATTGAAGGCTGTCTCAGTTGTCCCTATAACTAGTGCCAAATTACATCGTTCTTTTCAGGACATTTCTTTGAAAATATTAGAAAAATATTCAGACATTATTGACTTGTAAAATTAAGCATTACCCAGCATTGTTCATTGTAAAGTTTTGTTCTCTTGTCACATTTCTTTTCCTCTCATTGTGTAAACCTTCTTATATTGCACTTTATCCCTCCAGTGAATGAGGAGCGGCTATAACCGAATGACTTGAGAAAGTCTTTTTTTATGTAGAGCTTTTAAGAGAGAGGGCTACAGTATTGAACATGACACATGACTCCGTTGTTGCTTAATGTATAATGTTGTGTTAATCTTTTATCTGTACTGTTGTATGTGTGTGGTGGGGGTCTGGGGGTGTGTGGGTGATACCATTATATTGTACACTATACCCAGCAGAAATAACAGCATTGCTATTTTGTAATATAAAAACAATTGTAAGTATGATTAGTGGTGTCTCTGTCCTTTTCTTGTACCATGATGCACGTGTAGGAATGTCATGATGATTTTGACTTAAATGCATTTGGTAAACCTGTTTGTTTTATAATAACTCAATAAAAAAGTATGTTTTGCCACATGAAGAACACTGGTAATTCACATTGTCAGAGCTTGTGATACATGCTTTATTTCTAAAGAGGAGGGTGTAATAAAAAAAGAGTAGACTATTATTCTTGACAATTTCATATTTAGAATATGAACATAACATGGTGCTACAAGCTCCTCTAGAATACAGCAGGTGGCGGCATGAAACTATCACAATACTCTTTAGCCATTATAGCTGCAGAAGAAGAATGAGGAGGAGGAGGAGGAGGAAGGTAGTTGGGACACTGTTACACCTGGAATGAGATTATGAGAATCAGGTTTAATTTGGAGAATAATGAATGAACAGTTTGTCTATAATGACACTGAAACCTAAGACTCCACTTTTTTTAAGACTTGTCATTCAGATCCTCTTGAAAAGGTGGTTAATCACCAAGATATGGAGCCCTCAAAATGACAAGACACTAAACAAACAAATGTAACTGACTATATCAGTAAATAACACAATTTGTAGAAATGGGGTGTATTAACAACAATAAAGATTTATAGCTTTCCTTTATCCCACATTTAGTTGATCAAGAAGAGAAAAGCTTTTTATTCTGTTCCTATTCTACCAATAAACTTAATCAAGTTTTAATTTATTTTACTCCTCTATTGTTCATTACTTCATTTAATTTTTCCATTCCCTGGTTTTCCTATGTTTTTGTATTTATTCGATAGCTTACTACTCTATGTACAGTCTCCTCTATATACACTCACATACATGTTAGTTTTGACATGTCTCTTGGTTAATAAAAACATTTTTAACATGGTTTATTTAAATGTAGGTAAAAGAAGAAATACCACAGTGTAAAATACTCTGTTACAAGTAAGTAAAAGTACAAAAGAATTAGCATCAAAATATCCCCAAAGTACTAAAAGTAAAAGTACTCATTGTGCAGAATAATGTGTATTATATTCTTGAATTATTGGATAAGCTGGTAAAGGTGGGGCTTCATCATGTTTGTGTATAAATATGCTGATTCTTCTTAAATAAAACACATGTTGTGAAGTAAGAAGTGCTGTACTTCACAGTAAAATGTAGTGGAGGAAAAGTCCCTCAATATTGTACTTATTCCACCACTGAGTATTGCATATTATTATTGTTGTTGTTGTTGTTTTTTAGTCTGTGCAAGAACCAACAACTGCTTGCATAGGCAGGTAGTCAGTTCCTACATGCTGATATCAATGAATTGTTATTGTTGTAATCATGTTTTTCCTGTGGAGGGCAGTAATGTGCCCAGTAGCATTCAAACGGCCAAAAACCAAAGAAGAAAAGGGAGAGCAGCAGGAGGAGGAGGAGGAGGAGGAGAGGGACAGAGATCAATGCAGGATCAATCTCCAGTCACTCCTGAGAGAATGGGTCGCAGTGAGGAGCTCAGTGACTTTCAGCGGGGCACTGTTGTTGGATGCCACCTGTGTAAAAAGTCAGTGCGTGAGATTTCCGCCCTGTTAAACCTGCCTCGCTCCACCGTGAGCTCCGTGATTCTCAAGTGGAAACGTGGAGGAATAACGACGGCTCTGCCCCGGAGCGGCCGACCACACAAGCTCAAAGAGGAGGACCGTCAAGTGCTGGAGAGAGTGGCGCTGGAGAAGTGTCTGCCCTCGGTGGCGGCTCTCACCACCGAGTTTCAAACCGCCTCCGGAGCCAGTGTGAGCTCCAGGACTGTCCGCCGGGAGCTCCACGAGATGGGTTTCCGTGGCCGAGTGTCCACATACAACAAGCCTAAAGGTGCGTTCAGGGAGGTGTGGGAATGAGAAGTTCAGCAGTCACATATGGGTGTTACACGGTGTCCACATACTTTTGACCACGCACCAACATTACACCTTCATGTGATTGTTGAACACTGACACCTCCCTCCCTTTATTTCACCTTTGAAAGTATTTCTTCAGGATTTTGGGACGTGGCTGCAAAAACTCCCACAGGAGCAGTAAGGTGTGGAACTGAGCTGTGACTCAAAGCCAAAACTAAACTCTCTCAAAATCACAATATGCATCAAGAGAAACGGGGACAGTAGACAATTGTTTCAATTTCACTTTGGTCTGATGGTTATTGGCACAGCTGCATGGTCAGATTAACCTTGGGTCAAAAATGTGCTGAGCCCCGAATGACTCCCTCTAACACCAGAAACCAACCACTGATGTAGACTGAAAATGAGCAGTTGATTGATTAATGAGTTGACTGACTGAAACAATTTGGCAATTGATTAATTACTTGAGTGTTTTTTCAAGCAGAAATGCCCAAAGTTCATTGTAATGAGATTGTTTTTTTAAAACTCTTGTATGATACTGAAACACAATAAATAAGCTCAACATAAACTTAATTAGTTTGTATAGTTTAGGTGTTAAAGCTGGATTTTGTCCTTTACAAGACCGGGGTCACAAGATGGTGGATGGAGGACCCATCCATCTAATGCTGGAATAAAAGTACCAGGATTCAAAGGTTTTGTGTGTCATTTAGTTTGTTGTAATTTCAGTGAACATAACTTTACGTAGAAAAATGCATCATATGAGCCAGAGTTGTGCTGTTTCCTTCACTGAGACGTTCCTTAATTCATCCCATGGGAGAATCTAGGGAAGCGTCTGTGTGCTGCTTTCTGTCAGATGTGGGGACGTTGAACACAAACACATTTACCAGAGTTTTTTGTTTTTATCTTTGAAGCAGTCTCTCCTGTAAAAACAAATCACAGTGTTTGAAAATTCTTCTGACGAAGCAAAAACCTTTCAGCTCACCTCACCGTTACTTGGCCTCATCATGAACGTGTTTGAGTAACTTCTCTGTGGACAGAGTTGCATGCTGCTGAGCAAGGCTGTTTTGTGGCAGTATTGGATTTTTCTGTTCTTTCTGTATCATGTGTATCTCCTGGAATATTTTCCACTGGATTTTGGAGTGTGGGTGCAGGGATTTGCTCCCATCCAGCCACAAAAGCTAAGGTGAGGTCCAACACTGATTTTGGGTGATAAGGCCTGGCTCACATTCTGCATTCCACTTTATCCCATATGTGTTGATTGGGGTCTCTGTTCTCTGCAGAAACACTACAAACACTAAAATGAGAAGTGATTTTGAGGTTTAGTGTGTTTATGTACCCAACTGATATGAGAATATTTGTCTTCCTCTGATGCCGGCAGGGGAAAAGGTGGATAAAAAGCAGGCACCCTCGAGCCAAGAGGATGCCAGGGTGGACGTGTCTCGTCTGGACCTGCGTGTCGGACGTATCCTCACAGCCCTGCACTATAAAGAGACTGATAATCTGTACGTGGAGCAGGTGGACGTGGGAGAGGCTACTCCCAGGACAGTGGTCAGCAACCTGGCACAGCACATACCAGTGGACCAGGTACACTGTTATTCAGTTTTTGTAGAGGGATTAAAGAATTCCTGGAATATCATGTGATTTTTAGATATAATTACTAATGATTTTTTAAAGTTAGGGTGTCCAAATGTACCAACATTACAGTGCAGAACACAGACACACACCGCCCCCCTTCCATTTGCTCTTATGAAAGGCTTTCCACATGATTTTGGAACCTGGCTGCAGGGATTTGCTCCCATCCAGCCACATGAGCTTTACTGAGGTCAGGCACTGATTTTAGGTGATAATGCCTGGCTCTCAGTCAGTGTTCCAGTCCATCCTAAATGAGCTGAATGGGATGGGATTGAGACCAGGGCTGTGTGCAGGCAGGGAATTGTCATGTTGAAGCAGGAAAGGGCCTTCCCGAAACTGCTGCCTCACAGCTGGAAGCACACTATTGTCTAAAATGTAATTGTGTGGTGTAGCAATAATATTTCCCTTCATTTCAACTATGGGCCAAGCTAAAAGAAAAACAGAGTATGTAGACGCATACTTTTGGCAATGTAGTGTATAATTTAAATGGAAACATGTGGTAATTTGTGCAAAACTTTGTGTGACTTTGCCAAAAAGCTGTAAAACGTTAGAAAAATATGTGGAAGAGGCAACCTGTGCATAGAGACAAATATTACATTAGCTCCTTTAGTCCTACTGCAGCTGGAAAGACAAAGCACTTTCCTTCTGCTACTGCTGCCTTTCCACTGGTTTATTACTCCACATACTTCTGTGCAGTTTTGGTCTGTGGTTGCTTTACATGGTTTGGGCTAGTGTTTTGCAGCGTATAATGGCATCTAGCCTTGTATACTGTAACATTTAGATTTTCCTGTCTAAATTTCCACAATAGTTTGTTTTGAACTGTAGCAACAGTCTTGGGATGGCCTTTTCCTGTTTCCACATGACTGTGCCCCCCTGCACAAAGCGAGGTCCATAAAAAGAACGGCTTGTACAGAGCTCTGACTTACTTCTAACATCTGTTGTGACTGTTTATAGTATATTTTCTATTTCTGTCAAGCAAATAGAGGTGAGCTATTCTACGAAATGCATTATGGGCTTGATGGAAATACTCTGTGTCTGACTCAAGACTCAGCTAATCATGAAATAGTGTTGCACTGTTAAGACAAGTGTCCACAGTAAGAGTTCACATAGTATCCCTGCCTGGAGATAAAAAACTGTCACCAAAACCATTCGAAATAATCAATCATAACACTAGTGATCTTAGATTCATGTAGCAAATACATATAATTATAAAAGGATATGTTTAAAATGAGATTATTTTCTTGGATCAGGCAGCGCATCAGCTCAGCTCAGCATTTGGCAGAAAGTGGCATTGGTCATTAAATCTTGGTGAGCCACAGAGGTCTCCAGATTCAAAAGGCACACACTCCATAAACCCTCAGTAATCCTGTATTAAGAGATTAGAATTGGATCTATTGTTTATATTGGATTTTGAAATTCTTGGTCCTGCACCAGGAACAGACCACATGAGTTGAAGGTGTCTTTTTTTAGGTTAATCAGGTACAATTTGTTTTTCTTCTCCATTGTGTAAATCATACAGGCTATAAAATGCATTTAATCTTCTGTCTTCTGTGCAGATGCAGAACCGCATGGCAGTCCTGCTTTGTAACTTGAAGCCGGTCAAGGTGAGAGGAGTGGTGTCCCAGGCTACGGTCATGTGTGCCAGCTCGCCAGACAAGGTCGAAATCCTTGATCCTCCAAGTGGAGCAGTACCAGGGGACAGAGTTACTTTCCAGGGATTCCCAGGTACCACAACCTGATTACTGTACCCTCAAAAACACGTAAATCATTAACTCAAATGTTACCATTCCTCTTGTGCTCACTGGTGAGTGACTTGTCAACAACTGTTACTGAGTTTGGCCTTCTGAAAGAATTCTCTACAAAATGTTGTCTACAAAATTTTTGGTTCTCACCATGAGACACTTACACCAACAGATTTAGAGCTTTGGCAACCAAAGACAGACTGTATCCAAATTCTAACTGATCAGAATATGACGCAGTACACTGGTGTATTTTACGTTGTTCTCTTTCCCCCCTGGGATGCATGCAGGTGTAAGCTTGTTTAATGTTTTGCTGTTTTCCATCTTGCACAGTGTGTGATGCAGCACACCTCTAAGATTGCTGTTGTTGCACAGTTTGTGGATGCCTTTATTTCCACAATCTTAGTGTTTTAGATAGTGTCCTTGCGACTGTTTGGCAGAGGCTATTTCCTCCTTAGACATGACATTCCCCTCATGCACCAAGCCAGGTCCACAAAGAAACAGTCTTCAACTCCATCATTTGGGACAAACTGGAATGCACACTGTGAGCAGGCGTCATCACCAAACCTCACTGCTGGCTCCGCTGATCTCTTGTGGCTGAATGGGAGTAAATCCCTGCAGCCAGTTTCCATAATCTTATGGAAAGCCTTTTCTAGACAAGTGGAGGTTGTTACAGCAGCATATTACAACACATGGTGTCAAGTGGGTTCTGTAAGGGCACTAAAATCCTGAAAGTGAAGTGTCCTGAAATCATAAATCCTGCATTCTTGTAATGTATCAAACTGACTTCTTGATTGCAGGTGAACCAGATAAAGAGCTGAATCCCAGAAAGAAGGTTTGGGAGCAGATTCAGCCAGACCTACGCACGGACAGCCAGTGTGTCGCAACTTACAAAGGAGCTGCCTTTGAAGTTGTCGGCAAGGGAGTTTGCAAATCCCAAACCATGAGCGACAGTGAAATCAAATAAACTAACGGAGCTGCTGGAAATAGCTCGGTCCAAATCCCTGCAGCCAAAACGTTGTGGAAAGCCTTCCCAGAGGAGTGGAGGCTGTGGTAGCAACATATTAACGCCCATGGTTGTGGGATGAGATGTCCACTAATCACATGGGTGTTATATTCAAGTGTCCACATACTTTTGTAGTGAAAGCCAAGGATACAATGATAGTGAGTATAGTTCCCTCTGTTGGACAGATATGAGCATTACTGGTACATTTTTTTATTATGAAAATCTGTAGTTTTGAATTTTGCCAAAGGAGGGCACTACAGTACCCATGATAATGTACAGTACATGTGTGGGGATTTGTTGGAAGTGAGACATGAGAACACACACAGCACACAGTCATATCAAGCGTGGTGAAAACAAAAGGGAATTTCTTCAGAAGGGTCCCATTTAGTTGGGGAGTATCTGTTAAAATATAAAGGCTTTCCCTGTGACACTACAGAGATCATTTCCACTGAACTGTGGATGAAACACAACAGTGCAGAATTCCCATTGAAAAAAGGGACTTTTAAGAGTTTTAAGAGCTTTCTTTTGACCGTACGATATGAGCTCAGAAGGACTTCATTTACATATTGTATGAAGTCAATTCTGTGTTTAAGTCTGATTCTGGCAAATAATGAAAATGAGTCAGCGTGTTATGTGTCAGTATAGAGTACATGTGGACAGTTTTATTTGAGAGATGTGTCCTACTTATAATACAGTGTTCTATCTGAGATCCAGACAATTGACCCTGCTTTTATTTATCTACAGTTTCCAGTGAATCCCAGGAGACTGATAACTGACAAAAGTGGATGTTAATTTACTGTTTCTTCACCCAGTAACTTTTGTATCCAACCTGCTATGTCAAATCTGCCCTTTACATGTTGTAACAAGCTAGTTAAACTATACCTTTTATATGTCCTACTTCTTAGAACATGTTTCTATTTCTTCAGCTTCCCACATGATTGTTAATGAGCCTGAGCTTATCTCCTAAGAAAAAATAAGGAGCTCTCTTATGAAGGGCAAAAAATACACTGACCTATTTTTGGTTTTAAAAGAAGCTTTTTTGTTCGTTTTCCGTTTGGGAGGAGGGGAGAAAACCCAAGTCAGTAAAATGCCCAAAAATGAAAAACACAAACACGCAAGGTTTTTCTTCCCTTATTTTAAAGAAAGAACTGAAAAAATACACATAAAGAATAGGGATGTGATCCAGGAACTAAGAAGTGGAACAGACTGTCTGAAACACAATGTTGCTGGTGATTGTTTGACCGGAGGGAATGATACCACCCTTTGATATACAATAAATACAGTTCATTGCCACTGAGGAAGCTATAAATCTTCTTTCCTAGAAGCCAGAGGAAAGCTCAAAGGTTTCTCATAAAAGAGAGGACGTATCACTCTTACAGTGAAGTGACTGCATACGTTCTTAATGGTATTTATCCTATTGTGTATTCCACCAGACACTGCATTTCATTTGTATGTTTTTAACAGCTGTGATGAGGCGAGTAAAGATGTTTTTGTAAGAAAGCAGTAGAACCAGACCAGGGTGTTCTTCATCTCATGCTCTGGTGTGTGTGTTGACTAATACCACAGGCTGACATTAATAAAACCACTTTAATATTAAAAAATCATGGTGTGTTGATATTAAATTAATGTCATGTAACCCCCAAAACCCACCCACCCACCTTCAGTACAATCTACTCGTGTACAAAACCCTGTAGACGAAACTGTACCGGAGAGAGTGGAGGTACTGTAAAGGGTCATTACTCATTTCTGTTCCTGCATCTGCAATAACAACTGGTGTGGAGGAGTCAATCCTGCAAGTGTCAACTCGGTGTGGTTTATTGGAGGGGAAAGTTTGTAAACAACCACCTGAGGCCTGGTTTCAGCAAAGCTGAGTCAACCCATGAATAAAGCGCTGCTCCCCCTGGTTCTGCATCCTGTTTTTGAAAGATCACAAAGCAGGAAACCCAACAAAACTCTGTCACACATGTGTCATTGTCTCGTAGTGTCTGGGTGGTATTTACTAGTCATAAAAGTAACATATGTTTATTTCCTCTTATTTCATTTTGTATAATAATATAATGAGATATATATATATATACTTTAGAATAGACCATTAAGCCCCAGCACCACAGGTTGTCTATGTCAGTCATTTAGTTATAAATGTGTCTGGTAATATGCACCACTTAATCACAATCAAAAACTAAACAGCAGACAAGCTCAGGTATCACCAGTAACATTAACGATGATTCAAATGTCCCAGGAAGACATGACAGTGAGCCAGCATACACAATACCAGAATAAAGTAGCTAAATGGAATTAAGCCACCATTTATTTTATTATTTCCCATTGTAACATGAAAATGTCTTCTGTGAAAAAGACCCAGTACAATACAAACATTCTGCAGCATGAGAACCACCCCAGACACACAGCCAGAGTCACAGGATTATATGAAGAGACAGGAGACAGATAGTGGTACGTTCTCCATGATGCCAAGTCCCTAGAAAAACTGTGACCTAGACAGAGGGTGGCCACCCCTAAATATTGAATGTGAATTAACCAATTGACAAATTCAAGAAACCTCATCCCACTGATACAAAAGTGATGAACTGCCTGTGGGTCAGTGCGAATTTTAAACAGATTTGTATGAAATGGTTTCAAACTGACAAACAGACTGAGGGCAACACAGAAACTGTAGGTAATGTGTTTGATGATGCACCTGAATGCAAACAGCCATGTTTACAGACTTACTCATCAGTGACAGTTCAGCCATGTTTGTGAACAGCAGCAGCCTAACCGTACACAAAAGAACAAATGAATGTAAGATTTTCTTTAATGAAAAGTGGATAACCTAACATTTGTAATTAATTCATTCATTATTTCCTCACGTGCCTCCGCCTCCTGCTGGCTGACGTCTCGCGATGTCCAGCCCGTGACGCGCTCACTTTACTTGGCGTGCGGCAGCTGAGGAGGAGGAGGAGAGGACCGCAGCGTTGTTGTTGGGTTAACATCAGAGGTGTCGCCTTTGTGCTTCACTACACCGGAGCTGGGAGACCCTACAGACTGTTTACTGCGCGTAGCGATCGGCCGTACTGCGATTTTCTCCGCTAAACATCGGCACTGACTGGATCGCACCTGCCACGGAGCGCATGGACAACAAAGCCTGATCCCAGCACTGCGCTGTGCGGCAGCAAACCGAGCCAGGCTGCACTACGAAACCACTACTAAATACAATTATGTAAAAGCCAGAGCTGCACACGGGAGGCTGGCGCTGCAAGATACGGTTTGTGTGCACGACATTTGCCGTTTGGACCTTCACACTGCAGGCCGATCCTCACCGATCCGCGCAGGCAGGTTTAATTATAGCAACACTTGAACGCGCGTCTTACTTTCCGTCGGATATCCAATAGTAGACGACATTTCAAGGGTCGGGAATCGCTCAGGAGAATATCAGGCCCTCATCGGTGTTTTAATAATTTAATAAGCCCCCTCTGAACACATCGCGGTCGGACCAGTTTGATGGTCGCCGTCAGCGGTCCTGTGTGTTCAATGATCCCTTAAAACAAACAAACAAGAGAAATATGTGGGTCAGTCCCGAAGATGTGTTACTGGCGGGCGCATTATGGATCACCGAGAGAGCAAATCCATATTTCATCCTCCAGAAACGGAAGGGCCACGGGGATGGAGGCGGAGGACTGGCTGGTGAGTCCCGTCTTTTATACTTTAGTGGATCAGCGACAAAAACAGAAACCTGTATGTCTTTTAATTCACTTATCATGAAAAGGTGATGATCAGCTGCACAGTGACGGCTGATTCAAGGTGCAAGGTGAAGTGTGTGCTGATGCTGGACGTGAGGAGACGCATGAACGGGTAATGTGAGGAAGATCACATGACCAATCAGCTGTCACAGGTGGCCTTTCACCTGAATGTGTCTCTTAGTAAAGAGGGGTTTCCTTCACTAATTGATTTATTCACACTCTGATCCGCCTGCTCAACCTTTGACCAAAGGTGCTGACATCAAACAAAACCACTGAAGGGGCAAAGAGCAGCACATACTGTCTTATCATACAATACAAGTCATATTATGGTATATACTGTGGTACAAATTGCTCAGGCTGTTCCTGCCTGCAAGGAAAATTCGATTTCAGGCTTCACAACAATACAAACAATAGCACCAGTGGTTTCAGCTGTGCAGCTGCTAATGGCTGTGGAGCCTGAACAACAGTGAATCTATCTGACCACCAACCAGAGACATGGTCTGTTTGCTTGCTCATGCTGAATCATTCTCCTTCTTCCCTCTCTCACTCCTCCTCCCTCTTGCTTATTCCATCCAAAATGGGTCAGACAGCAGCAGGGGCAGCAGGAAGAGGAGGAGGAGGAGGAAGAGGGACATGTTATAGGACTGACTGGCTAGGGTTCAAAGTTTAACAGCCCTCTGTGCTGTTTTTGTCTCAGAATTGTGAAATTTGGTCCGTTCCTTGACCTGAATTCAGCTGGTTGTGGTTTATCACCAAGTGTGATACTTCCTCAAGTTTAACAGATGAGATACTGTTGAACATCATGGAGGAAATAGAGGAGTATGTCATATATATTGTCATATATATTTTGGTACATGAAAACTTTAGTAGATGAGATTGTTTGGGTTCATTCTATTACATTTATATCTGAAGCAGCTGTGGCTTGATTAACGTTCTGTTGGGCCCCTGTATACCCTCCATTCATCCCTCTATCTCTACATTTTGTTCAGTGAAATTCACTGTGTGGTTATTTGTTTAAACACAAATTAATTTAGAAAAATTCTTCATATAACACCAGTATCAGTTTGAATGATAAAGCTCTTAATACTAAAGTTAGACACAGAGCCTCAAGATCAAGTAATAAAGCAAGACTTCAAGGCCCTCATCATGTCATTTAAGATTACATATTCTCATGTTTCAAAACAAATTCACAGTTAATTAAATTATCACAAACCAATTACAGCACAGTTACCCTGGTTGTCTGGGACTTTGGGAAGTTTACCTCTTTGCACAGTTTGTAATCTAGCTTCAGGTATAGAGCTTCATGTTTAACCTGCTGGAAATGTGGTCAAATTATAGAATTGAAAGGTGTTATTTCAGTATTATTTCAAGGTATTTTGGCTCTTCATTCAGAACTGAAGTTTAAATGGAGTCTTTATGACTGATTGATCAGTGCTAATCAACTCAGTTTCTGTTATCTGCCGACAGTTTCTCACCCTCTGTCAGTGTCACTGCTCATTCAGCTTTGACACCAATAACTTTAACAAGAGTAAAATCTCTGCCACTGAGGAGCAGTCTGACTCAGGAGGGAGCGATGGGAATAATCTTATCGTACCCATCTCCTAATTCAATGTCACAGTACAGACATACATTGTGATATAAACTCTCATCACAGGTTACATATCTATTTGTCAGCAGGTCTCCTGTAGTATTTCACAAGATAGAGAAAAATATAACCAAACATTATTTTGTGTTTCATACATGTTTTCATACATTCATCTCTCTACCCCTGGAAGTCCCAGCCCCAAGATTAGGAACCAAAATTTCCCCAAATGCAACTGAAAAACCATTGGTTGACAAATATAACCAGGTGGGACTATCTATTTTCTGAATAATCCAGTGAACTAAATACCAATGAAATGAAAGGTACTTAATAAATTGGTGCAAAACTCTTGTAAATCCAGTATAGTCATACACCAGTGGTTGTCTAATACACCCAGAGTTATTAAAGGGGTAACTTCCACAGTTAACGTGGCAGATGTCTGATGTCTCTGATGGTTTCTGTCGTCTTACTACATATTGTCATATTTCCCAGCCTTAGTTTTGGTCAGTTTTTCATGCATTACATACAACTGAAAACTGGTACACTAGTTACAAATGTTGAATATAATATTGGTCATTTGACCCCCTCTGATATTGATAATTCACAACTAGACCTGCAGTCTCCTTTCCTCGGTCTCTGGTGTGTTCTTGCTGTGGCAACACAAAGTGTGCTAAGTGGTGCGAGGGGATGATGTCATTGTTATGTAAATGCTGAGCTTGCTGACTGGCACTGTGTGCCAGTTGGCGCTCAGTGCCCAGTGACACTGGCAGTGTCTTCAAGCAGTTCTTCCAGGGAAGGGGGGGGGCCCATCAGCAGCACCAGGATGGAGCATTTCACACAGCTAGGCACAAACCTGCATGTTCCACTTAACAAGACCTGTGCTGTGCTGTCAGAGTTGGCACAGGGCCAGTGAGGTTCGATGGAAGATGTGTGTTTACTTTGTCGCAGCATCTGGTGTAGCGAAGGGTGGCAGCACCGTGAAAACATCAGCACAATGACCGCATTAGTAGAGTTAGACAGTTACAGAATTTATGCAACGCATGGGTGTTGGGTGGTTATCCATCCATGGTTCCTCCAAAAACCAGATAAGTCAAACAGCACATCCTCTACACACTTCAGATATGCTCATCAGTTTTATATTAACTCAAGTTCACTTCATTTATCTTCAGAAACCTTATAAAGAACATTATCTTATCTTACTTTATCTTTTGAACCCATAAAGAGTGATCAGTTATAGTTTTCCTTTAAGATTCAAAAACCTGTAGGATAATATAGATTTAAAATAATTAGATTGTCATGAATGGTGTTTGTTTCAGTTAAAAATATTATATATTCAAAAAGTAGTTTGAAGTAGTGTGCAGTTGTCAGAGGTTCTTGATGTAGGGATCAGGACAGTTTGTGGGGTCATCTTTAATCTTTGCTCTGATCATTTTACCTCCACAGGCTTCCAAAAACTGTAAAAATGAAACCGCTGCAGAAGGGAACATCACATTGGTTGGACTGTTGTCTAATTCATAGACGTACAGTACGCAACCTGTGGCAAGAGGTCACAAGATGACATTACATCACTTAAAAGGATCAGAGGTCAGAAAGATTGGGAACCATGGATTTAAACAAGTCATAAACATACTGTATGACCTAACAACACTGAAAATACAGGTCTGCAAAATGGGATGTGCCTGCTCAGTTGTGTGTTAAATTTAATTTGCATGAAGAGTTAAACTTGATAGGCTGCCAGCCTCTAACAGTTACTGACAGTCTTATAACCATGGGCTGGCCACTGCAGAAGCACAACTGGAGGGACGCTGTGAAAGAAGTGTCACATCCAAGTGTCCATAATATGTTGTCAGTATATTTCAGAGGGGAAGCAAAATGAAAAATGCACAACATAACCTGTGTTCATCAGATGGTAAATAAACTCAGAATCAGGCCATGGTGCCACTTGTTACGCAACTGACAAAATGGTGCTTGTAGCATTGAGTCAGAGTATAGCACATTATTTCTCAATCTGTGTGATAATTACTGTATGTTTGTCTGAAAGTGTGTCGTGTCAGACACTGACCCTGTCCTTTGTAGGCCACACAGTTATCTTGTGTGACAAGTGTTTAATGGAAATGTTTAGAAAGCAGCAGCAGAATATATCTATTGTCTCAAGTGGAGGCAGTGAAACATGCATGTGATGATGATGATGATGATGATTGAGGTTTGTCTCGGGTTTCTGTCATCTGAAACAGTATTGATTTTAAGGCTGGGGGAGATAGTGTTCTCTTGTGTGCTCAATGCAAACAAGACTCCTCCCCCCCAAGCTGTTTTTATATGGCACAGAGAGGATGTAAACAATAGAAAACAAGTAGCTTTTTTTCTCATGCTGTTGGTTTGGCTTCTTGTTCTTCCACTGAGTAAAAAACACTAATGTTTCAGAGAAGGTGATTTGTTCTGCTCTAACAAAAGGGAGCTCTGGTTGTGTCCTTGTTTCTAAGAAGAGAAGCACAAAGCATCGCATGATTTTTTAGCTTGCTCTGTTCAGACTGCTCTCTTTGAGGAGTTTTCCAGCCTATCAGAACATGTACCAGCTGTGCGTTGTTCTTGTTTTTTAGGTTGTTCACCCACTCATTCTGTGTATGGAAGGAAATTGTCACTGTAAAAGCAGAGGTGTGTGAGTTGGAAGAGGCAGTCACATGAACTTTGGTTTGATGAGTAGATGCTGAACAAGCATGTGATGTTTGGGGGTTGCCTCTTATGTAATAGAAACAACAAACTTCACCTTCACTCCAGTCACATATTAAAAGACTTGATAAAAATATACACAGACATGAACAAAAACTCTTTTCTTCTGTCTTGTTTTGGGTTTCACTTGTATCAGAGTTACAAGATGTGGCAAAGGATGGATGTCAAGTGGTCTTACACCTTCAGTGGTCTCCTTACTTGTGTGTAACCCCCAAGTTTCCTGCGTTAAACCTCAACTCACAAACTGTAGGCTGAACCTCTGATTACACACAGTTCAACTAAAATCCAGATTTGTTGCTTTTCATGAATTTTTGTTGTAAGACTTCAAGGAAGAGCAGTGGATACTTGTGTTTGCTGTATCACTTCGGCATGTTCCTTACAGCTACTTTGAGATGGAAACACTGAGTGGATAACACATTAAAGCCTCCTCTGAGGTCAACGTGCGAGCAACTGTTGCACTTCTTGGTCAAAACCGTTTTCAACCTTATGATTTTCTTTCTTTTTTTTTTAAAGAGGAAGTTGCCTTCACACCCATAATAGTTGTTAGTTTCTCACAAAGGGACTAAACTGAAATGTCAGGCTGCATTACCTCATTAGTTTCAGTGTATTTAAGTCTCAACTGCAACTGATTTTTCAATTGACTTCTTCAGCCCTGTTGAAAAGGGTCAAGTGGTTACAAATACAAGTGGATACTGTATTAGTTTATTTATGTATGCATAGTAGTTCTCATGACATTGTTCTGACACATCAGGAAGGCAATCAATAACATTTGGCATAGCAATCACCATCTAACTGTATGTCAATTTCAGTCACATCTGTCAAGGCTGCCGGTTATTTATTGAGGCCTACATTGCTTTGAAGTGGTGAGAGATGCTGTTAAGGAGGAATGTAAAAAGGAAAATGGAAGATATATCAAGGAAGGCAGAGAGGAATTGACATGAGGAGTCAAGAGAGTAGAAGGCAGACAATTAGAGCGAAGGATCCTATCTGTGGCCCAGATGATGGAGGGTTGGTGAGTCTGAGTCACTCATCATTTCTGTCTCTCCTCAGACTTGTTTTCTTTATTTTCTCGTTGAAAATAAGAAAACACTTCAACAACATCCCTCGCTTGTCTTGTCTTCTCTCTCTCTCCCCTCCTCCCCCCCATCCTCTCTCTGTGTGACTCATACTGTGTTTGCCCCAATGAGCTGCTGAACAAAAATAACCTGTCTCTCTCATGACAGTTCAACATATAACCACTCTGAATATTCTCAGCTACCAGCAGCTGCACAATTGCTTTGAAAACAGCAAGTGATGGTGGTACCACTTTCTAGTTAGGAACCTTTCATAATAGGTTTTTACATTTATGGCAGCTCCTAGATCAGTTTTAAGTCATGAATAAGAACAACCTTTTGGGTTTCTGGGTTGTAAAAAATTTGCTTTGATAGTGAGATATTGAGGCAAGTCATTAATAAACTCATGTCAGTGAGAAAGTCATTAGTAAGGGGCCACAAGTCTCTCAATTCATACTTAATATGCCAGCAGCAAAGGCTAGTAAATCATCTGCAGATATAAATGTTAATAATTCATTAAGGGTCCCACAATAATCCATCAAGTCTGCAGTTGTAACTGACAATAAACTGTTAAAGGTCCCCTGTGAAGCTTTCTTGAACCATGCATTGTGTGTGTAGCCTAACATCAGATCAGACAGAGGAAGACTTTTCATTTGTAGTATGGGTCAGCCTCCAAAAGCACTGGATCCCACACTTCCTGTGATGCAGACAGTCACATCCCTTCCTGATAAACACCCACTTCTTTAAAACTCCACTCTCCTGGTTTATAAAGTAGGCTCTCAGTTACAACAAAAATCCATGGTGGTTTCCAAGCCTGAGCTGAGACAACTCTGTTGGTATCACCAAGATTATTTTTCAGACTGAATATGGCTCTTCCAGATCCACACAAGACATTATACAACTGTTGTCACATGCTGAGTGGTTCTCTAACGCCCTCTTTAAAGCGAGAGCATCAGAAGTTCAAAAGACAAAACCGGAGGGGGATACGTATGAGGCAAAGACATTTTCAACAAACTACTTTGTCTCTTGCATTAAAAATGGCCTCATTCATCGTTGCTGATGCAAATAACATTCATTTTCCGTACTGAGAAACACCTTTAGATGCACCACTGTGCTTCATTATTTCACTACATTGGCCCATTCGTCCTTTTCCCTGGTGACTTTTATCTTTTATCACCTTCTCAGCTGGTGGTTATCTGTCTGCGTTTATCGCCCAGCCTCATGTACCAAAATCACATTTGGTTATCACATCCACAAATACAACACTATCAAAACAATCTAACCCAGAGTTATACGTACTGTATTCAGATCACCACAACATGTCGGACAAATCTTAGCAAATAAACAAACAAATTTTATGTAGAACACATTCAGGCCACAGGATGTTTTTCATGCTGTTATTATAAACCACATGACTTCATGGGTTTCCCCCTTGCCTAGGCATAACAAAATGATCTCAATGTGTAAATGCACTTAATTTGCCATGTATCTCACATGGTCATTTATGGTTCTTATGCATCTTTAAGTGTTGTTGTTTCACAGAGGAACAAATCTCTAGGTTAAATTAAGAGTGTGAAGCCTTTACTGTTTAAACAATGAGATCCTAGTCTTCAGTCTGAAGTTAACTTCTTTGTTTCCTGTTATATGTTTGTGTCTTAGTCTCAGTCTCAGTCTCTCAGTCTAATAATAATTTTCTGGGTTCTTACAGGTTTGCTGGTTGGGACCCTGGATGTCGTCCTGGACTCAAGCGCTCGAATGGCTCCATATAGGATCCTCTACCAGACTCCTGACTCTTTAGTTTACTGGATAATTGCTCATGGTATGCACATTTTAACTCCTGACTTAAAAACTGTGAGGAGATACAGATAATTGGAGGAAAGCACTACACACTAATCTTTAGTCTGCTTTAATTGAGTTGGTTGATTTACACCACTTCAGGTGATTTCATCTGCTCTTTTAAGTGATACAGGTATGGGTTATTCCAGTATAGACCCCTTTGTAATTTTACCCCCTGGACATCCCTCCCCCAGTCTCCACACACAACACATGATGTTCTAACATCCTGCCTTTTCCCATGTTAGCTGCCGAATGCCAAGCATTACATCATGCCCCGGTGGTTTTAAAGGGCAGGATTACAGGAACGGGTGCAGAAATCGATGCTTAAATATGAGTGGATGTGATGTTTTTTCAGCTAATCACTTGATGGAGTTTTCATTATGATTTCTTATCATTAGCTGCTTAACAGTAATGTAATCTGCATATTCTCTATATACAAACCTTCGTGTGTTATCCACAGTTTGTATGAGTAAGAGTGTTCGTACAGTCTGTGGCAGTAAATCATGCAAATTAGCAGGCACACTCCTGACTGATTAGAAGCACCACTCTCAGTTGTACAGTGACATTCAACATGAAATTAGCGCAACTAAAGCCTTGACACTCCCAACCAGGGCTGAACTAACAGTTATTTCCATCATTGAATAATCAGATAGTAATGAGAGCCTCACTGACATACTCAAACTGCTTGTTTTGTCCGACCAACAGCCCAAACCCAGAGGTATTTGGTTTACTATCTTAGAATTTGGGGCATTTCTGCTCAGAAAATAACCCATTTGACATTAACTCATTATCAGAATTGTCACTGGTTAATTTTCAGGATGATTAATTAGTAAATCGACTAAATACTTCAGCTCTATACAAAATAACTAAGGAGGCGCTGTGCATTGGGTCAGCCTGAAAATAGAATAACAGCTCAGATCTGATTAAACTGTAGACTCAAAAGAGAAGAATCTGAGGCATCTTTGAAGACATAAATAAATTAAAAAGCCATTATTAGAAGCCTGTTTCTTATTATTTTTGGCTTTTCAGTGCCTCAGTGTCTTCTGTTTTACAGCACCTGTCTGAACTTCCATACACTTAAACGTGGACAGGCGCTGTAGTATAGTACAGTAACTTTGGGGCAGAAATCACTCAGGATGATAAGATTATGATATTAGAAATGGAAGGACGAAAACTTAATTTATTGATGACAGGACACTATTGAAACACAGGAAAATATATTATGTATAACCATGTTTTTACTTCAGCAGTCCCCAACTAAATACTATATCTAAAATGACTAATATTTGTGTTCCCTATCTGAAATGGAGGCCTACTTAGACTGGCCTGGCTTTGAAATGGCATTGGCTCCCCTCTCCGCCTCTCCCCACCCCTCCCAGTTCTTAGTTCTGCAACCCAGAGATAGCAGGAGAGTGGAGCAGTCTGGCAGACATGGCTAATGCAGTGAATGTGCACTCACTGAGGGGCTGTTTGCAGCAGTGCTGTGGGATAATGGTCCACAATGGCAGCCATTATGGCAATCAATTTCTCCTTTGGCCACAAGAAATCAGTTTTAATCGTACGGAAGACATGCATTTCATTTTACTCTTTGTTCTTGACGTGTGACTTGAAGTGATGCTTTTGCCATCATTAGCTTGCACCTTGGTTCTGTCCTGCAGCTGAGGAGGAACTCCCAGCTCACTGTGTTGTCTCTGCTGTAGTCCTACAACTAATGGTCTTTGTCACTATCCATTCTTCTTCCAATTATTTCTCAATTAATTGAACTTTTGTCTGTTCTTTAATGTCAGTTTTCTTTAAATAGTGAAAACTGCCCGTCATAGTTTCCCATAGCTCAAGGTGATGTCTTCATACTGCTTGTTTTCCCTAACTAATAGTTTAAATGCCAAGATATTCAATGTATTATCAAGGAAGACAGAAACCAGTAAATACCAGTGAATTGAGTTTCAGATCTAATCTGCTTCTTACAGTTTCAATATTCACATGTGGCATAAAGGCACAGAACCCCGATCATCATTTCTGAAACATTACACCTCCTCCTGTGAACTCACTGCATTGAGTGCTCTGACTTTCCCCTCCCTCCTCTACAGGAACCTCCCGTAAAGAGATCACAGAGCACTGGGAGTGGCTGGAACATAACCTGCTGCAGACTCTCTCCATCTTTGAGAATGAGAATGACATTACCACCTTTGTCAAAGGAAAGGTCCAGGTGACTAAAACTTTTGTTTATTGTTCATTTTGGATGGAATTCTGGGTAATTAGATTACATTTTTATTTGTATGTCACAGTGAAGCATGCAGGCAGACCAGACATCTTCCCACTGTACCGTAGTTTCCAATAAATTTAACAGAGAAACACAGACACGGACCAGCATCTTAAACAATTTCCCATCTACTCTGAAAAAAGTTTACTGATGGTGCATTTGAGTCCATGAAGTACTCTCAACTGTATGAGCCCATGCCTGATCTGATGCATTAGGCACTGTACACATAAAATACTGCTGCTTCTTACTTTAGTCCCTTTTTTTCATGTCTCAGCTCATCACCTTATTCTTTCTCTTTACATCTCACCTGCAGGGCATCATTGCAGAGTACAACAAGAACCATGATGTCAAAGAGGACGACGACACAGACAAGTTCAAGGAGGCTAGCGCCAAGTTTCGGAAGCTGTTTGGGATGCCCGAGGAGGAGAAGCTGGTCAACTATTACTCCTGCAGCTACTGGAAGGGCAAGGTGCCTCGGCAGGGATGGCTCTACCTCAGCATCAACCACCTCTGCTTCTACTCATACTTACTGGGAAAAGAAGGTTGGATATAGACCATTTCATATTCAAAAGACACATTTTTATGTGTCTGTTACCTTATCTTTATATATTATCCAAGATGAGCTTTACTTTTAAAGAGTCTTCAACCATTTCTGTTTGTTGACTGTATCAAGTGACAACCTGAGCATAAAACATGACAAAATAAATATAACAAAAATATGTAAAACAAATCCTAAAACTCATTATTATCCCTTTAGCGATCCCACCAATAGGATAAGATTAAAGAAAATATGAAGCTTATCAGGCACAGAGTGAAACAGCCTCCAACCTCCAGTTTTGTACCTGAGAGACCCAGTTATTATAAAATCAGCTTTGAAGTCTCAAAATATGAGATTATGGTAGAGAGCTGAACTCTCACCAGGGTCTTGCATTGGTTGTCTTTGTCTAACTTTCCCCAAATATTATACCAAGGGCTACCTAAGTGTTACCATAGTACATTACTTTGTCTAATCTTGATTAAGTATACTGATATCAATCTTAATGTCTCTGTCTCTGTCTCTCTCTGTCAGTCAAACTGGTGGTGCGTTGGGCAGATATCACCCAGCTGGAGAAGAGCGCTACCCTCCTGCTGCCTGACGTGATAAAGGTTAGCACCCGCACCAACGAGCACGTCTTCTCCGTCTTCCTCAATATCAACGAGACGTTCAAGCTGGCGGAACAGCTGGCCAACATCGCCATGCGTCAGCTCCTGGACAACAAAGGCTTTGAACAGGACCGCTCGCTGCCCAAGCTCAAGAAGAAGTCGCCTAAGAAGGTGTCGGCTCTTAAGAGGTGAGAAAGGAATTGCTGCGGAGCGGGAACACTTAAGTCCATCAATAATAAATGCACTTTTTACATGTTTATGACATGTGGTTGATTGAACATTAATGTGTTATGGCTGGCAAAGTAGTTGATTATCCAAGTTTCTTCAGGGCAGAGGGTGAAAGTCTAATACTGTGTTGCAAATTGTATAACACAGAAGCCTCTGTGAGATCTTAAAAATGGCCTCAAGATCCCAAGTCCATTAGCTGCTGTAAAATGGTTGTTCTTACATAATTCTTAACTATAACTACAGAGACAATGAAGTGTATGTGTGGCTTCAGTCATTCTGCCAAATTGTATAACATCAGGAAATGAAACTGGACTGTAATTGTAAATTTAACAGAGTATACTGTCTTGGTATTATTTTGCCTTAGACTAAATACTGTAAGGGTTTTTTGGGATTTCATCTTTTTTTCCCTCTAAGCATTAGAATTATGTAAACACACTCATGACTGCAACTATTTCAACCTCAAACCGAGGTGAAGTTATCTAACAGCACTCTGCATCTTTTAGGGATCTGGATGCAAGAGCTAAGAGTGAGCGTTACCGGGCTCTCTTCCGACTGCCCAAAGATGAAAAACTGGACGGACACACAGACTGCACCCTGTGGACCCCCTTTAACAAGATGCACATCCTGGGACAGATGTTTGTCTCCACTAACTACATCTGCTTCACTAGCAAGGAAGAGACGCTGTGTAGCCTCATCATTCCCCTGCGTGAGGTGAGTCACTCTGTCTAAATGTGTCTCTTTCTTTGTCAGCATTTTACAAAATTGACACGTGGATGAATTTTACTCACAACAACACACTGAAAACAGCAGTCAGTCACTGGTAGGTGAAGTAAATCGTTAAGACGTGTGAATATGGTTGATAGTGTTGTCTGGTAAGGGGTTGTCCCTACATATCTACTTTAGAAAGAGACACACATTCACATAATCACATTAATCTAATTTAGGTTAACAGACAGTTTTGGATTTGGTTGCACCTGTTATTTGTAAATCCACAGCTAAGTTTGTGCATTTCATTTTAATTTAGTGATCTGTAAATCTTCACTTAGACTGTCATGTTGGATACTTACAAACACAAGGTATAACCAACTCCTGTTATGCAAATAGTTCTGTATGCCATTTTATATTAAACTGCCTTTCACAGTTAAATTAAGGCTGATTAGTGTGCTTTTAAATTCCTTATTACAGACACATTTGGTTTCCATGGTTATGGCTGCTTGTCATTTATTATTTCATGCTGAGTGAGACTGTGAATGTTTCCCGATGTCTCCCAGGTGACCATTGTGGAGAAGGCAGACAGCTCCAACGTGCTGCCCAGCCCGCTCTCCATCAGTACCAAGAACCGCATGACCTTTCTGTTTGCAAACCTGAAGGACCGAGACTTCCTTGTGCAGAGGATCTCTGACTTTCTGCAGCAGACCACCTCCAAGATCCACCTGGAGAGGGAACTTACTGGCAGCCTTAACAGCTCAGACGACGAGGTAGGAATTATTGAGCGCTTTTCACCTGAGTTTTCTATCCGAAATTTTATTGTCTTGCTCCTAACATACTATATGCAGTTTTATTTGACTATATACAAGGTGTGGAAAATAATTTGATGGCATCTGTCCCCCTCCAGGTTTACTCCCAGCATGGATCCCTGCTGTCAAGCAGCCCACAGCACAGTCTGGGTTCAGAGGGTGAGCGAACATTTAACCTCAATGACAGCAGTGTTCCCACAGCTACACAAGCCCTCATGACCATGTACCGCCGCCGTTCGCCCGAGGAGTTCAACCCCAAGCTGGTGAGTTCAGTTATACTTTGTCAAATACAATCAAAATCATTTAATCTTGTGGTACAACACAGTTATGCCTTATCTAACTGCTCTGATCTAATAATACATCGTTTCTGTTAAAGGCTATTTGTAGTCTTGGGTTCATTTTTCACTTGGCTTTCTATAATTGGCATTTTCACACCATTACATTGGATAGAAATTATGCTGCATGGAGGATTGCTGCTAGCAACCTGTAAGGATGTTTTTCTCTCTAAGACTGCGTAATTCCCAAAGCCGCATTTGTTGTAATCCTTAATTCAGTGAGACTTTGACCCTGTATTACAGAATATTACAGTATTCATGCTTTGTGGAGTGTGCAAGAAATCATTCTATTAAAATAAAATATTGAAACTGAATGTCCATGATTTTAGTCGAAACTGCTGTTAAGCTAAAGCATCTCACGAAATTGTTTTCCCTCTTTGCTCAGGCAAAGGAGTTCATGAAGGAGCAGGCGTGGAAGAACCACTTTGCCGAGTATGGACAGGGAGTGTGTATGTACCGCACTGAGAAGACGAAGGAGCTAGTCCTCAAGGGGATTCCTGAGAGCATGAGAGGGGAGCTCTGGCTGCTTTTCTCTGGTGAGGAAACGTTCAGTGAGGCCTGATGTTAACATGTCACTCTGAGCGTACAGCACTGCAGCTGATTCAGTCCTACATTGCTACCTAAAGAGACCACACCCTGCATACTACACACTTACACTTAATCACAACATCACATGATACATATTTTACACAGGTGTGATTTATCTACAGACATCCTGTGACAAATGCACAGTGTAAGAACAAGAGTTTCGATAGCCAGTGTTAGATATGAATACTCAGAAATAAAGCTCAGTTTTTTAGTTTCTCTCATCTATCTATAGTAACATATATTGTTTTCCTCTTGTTTAAGCTACCCTTGTGTCACAGGCCTGTATAAAACACATGATAAAGACATATTTACCAGATATATGTACCATTATACTAATGGCACAGTGTTGCTAATGTGTTGCTAATGATTCAGATTATTTTAAGATCTATATGAAGCAGTGTAATGTAACTTTACTATACTAGACTTCAAATATTAATATACAATTTGTGTATGCGCTAAAAATTAAATCATTACTGTTTGTTGACTATATATACTTTTAGTGCAGTGAAGTACTAAATTATTTCACTTGATCATCTGTGTGATCAGCTTATATGAAACCATACATTTACATTTATTATCTTTCATTAGCTGAATGGAAAATTTGTGCCAACTATTTAACGCACCTGAAGCATGTGACTATGACTCTAACAACGTGCTACATATTCAGGTATGCACAGGCTCCAGACTTTCCTGTTTACAAGCACAGTCATGTGTTATGCTCCAGCAGCAGCTTGTACTCATCCTCACCTGAGCCAGGTTACAAACGGCTCCTCCCTCTCTCCAGTGACCCACTTATGGCTCAGTCTGCTCGTTGTTATAGCTGCGTTGTAATGACCTCAGTCACACTCACCTGCACTGTCTGATTGAGTTTTCCTCACACCAGTCTCCAATAAGAAAAATATTTACAAAGCTTATTTGAAATGTTCAGTTGTTGCCTAATCAGTATCTCGGTGTAGAACACAGGGTGTAAAAACTAGTTTGGTGAGCTTCTGTGCTGGGGCATGTTCCAATATGCATGTGTACTAAAGTATGTGGTTAACTGTGCTCAGTAAAACCTGGAACCCCATTTAAATCTGGAACATGGACCAATGTCAAAAGACCTGCTCCAGTTATTGTGCAAGATTCTGTTAACATGCTAAACCTGCAAACAGACCAAAGCATGTGATGCCAAATACCAGTGTAATTGAAGATACAGCTCATTTACTAGTGTCTATTGTATATTTACTTAACATTTGCCCTCAGTCATACACATTTTGAAACACACCGTAAAATAATAATAAAACTGAAACTTAGGTAAAATCAGTTTAAAGTTTTGTGTTTGCATTTTTTGGTTCCATACTTTATCGTACTGTAAACCAAGCATCGCCTGAAGAATCTACAGTGTAACTGACCGTGTCCAGATGTTACTAGATATAATGTAAAATTATGACAGCCTAGATGAGTGGAAGAATTGTGGAAACAAAAAGTCATTTATTTTGTTTCTTTTTTCATTTTTGGTGAGGTGTCCTCCCAAGCCCATTTTGGGTTTGTGCAGTTATGTTTTTATCCACTAATGTTTTGTAAATGATTTTATCAAAAAACAAAGGTTCATCTTAGAGAAGAAAACATGTCTATAAGAATTAGATGATCACTTATGAAATCTTAAAGTTGAATACATGACTACACGCTTTCTTAAAGCAACAGATTTCACAAAATTGTTATTTTTTCAAAGAATTAATAACATTTTGCTCCTTTGCATTCATGAGATACAGCAGCTACTTTATCATTATTGTTGTTCTACTTTTTTTTTTTTTTTTTTTTACTTAAAGTTACATTTATCTTATGCTTTATGTTTTAAATATTTCATGACACCTTTTATGTGTAATCAACTCTATCACAAACACTGTTACCTCAGATTTTGTACTCTTTGGACGTGGTTTTACACAGAAGCTGCTTTTGACCTTTAATTCTCATGTGCTTTTTCATAGGGGCAATCAACGAGATGGCTACTCACCCTGGATACTACGAAGACCTGGTGGAGAAGTCGATGGGTAAGTACAACCTGGCAACAGAGGAGATCGAGAGGGACCTGCACCGCTCTCTCCCTGAGCACCCGGCCTTTCAGAACGAAATGGGCATCGCTGCTCTCCGCAGGGTCCTTACTGCCTATGCATTCCGAAATCCTAACATCGGATACTGTCAGGTACACACACACTCTTGCTTGTGTTTCCACATGAACGAGCAGAAACCTGGCAGTGCTTGACATTACTTGAGTTTTTGTTCTTCTCTACCTCAACTCCACAGGCTATGAATATTGTAACATCTGTGTTGCTGCTCTACGCCAAAGAAGAGGAGGCTTTCTGGCTGCTAGTGGCACTCTGTGAGAGGATGCTGCCTGACTACTACAACACCAGAGTTGTAGGTCAGTATGTGCATTTTCTTGTGTATTCATGTGGGCTTGTTTGACTCACATTCATTTGTGTGGTTCTGAAAAATTGAAATAGCTGTATGAGCTCTTTTTTGTTTGTATTGTATTTATATTCATAATGGTCTTTTTACGCTGCCTTCTTAGCCAGGTTTTAATCTCACTTAGAAATTTACCAAATGAATAAATGAGGACACAGAAAAAAGTTCCTTGTTCAGCATCCTCTCTCTGCCTCCCCCTCTCCCTCAGGAGCCCTAGTCGATCAGGGTGTGTTTGAAGAACTCGCCCGGGAATACGTTCCACAGCTGTACGACTGCATGCAGGACCTTGGGGTCATCTCAACAATTTCTCTCTCCTGGTTCCTCACCCTGTTCCTGTCTGTCATGCCGTTTGAGAGCGCAGTGGTGGTGGTGGACTGCTTTTTCTACGATGGCATCAAAGTCATATTTCAGCTGGCGCTCTCTGTGCTGCACGCTAACATTCACCAGTTGCTGGGCTGCAAGGACGACGGCGAGGCCATGACCGTACTGGGCAGGTAAGGAGAGGAAAAAGGCACTTTATTTTGTATGTCAAGTCTCAGATATTTATGTTGTCTTTCCTGTATTTTCATGTGTCTGTACTTTTTCCTTATCAGTCTTCTTATCAGGTGTCAGTCTTATCAGTCTCAGTAGTTACCATCAGAACACTAATACTCGAACTTTAACCTAAAACTATTTCACCATTTATGAGATGCCGTCTTCCACGTTCATAAAAGTTTGCTCTACTGCACTGCATTTTCTCTAATTGTTTGTGTATTGTAGGTACTTGGACAGTGTGACCAATAAGGACAGCACTTTACCTCCCATCCCCCACCTGCACTCCTTACTAACAGACAACGGAGAACCACATCCAGAGGTCGACATCTTCAAACTGGTCCGCAGCTCCTACGAGGTATTTAACCTGGGTGATGAAAAGGGTCTTCTTCTGTGTATGGTCTTGTTTTGGTTTGAGAGACACAGGGGGAAAAGTACGAATTCATTAAGTTCCTCCCTCATGTTATTTGCATCTATTAATTGTAGATTGACGACTGTACGTGTGTGAGTCTTTCAAATCCTACTGTTTGAATTTAATTTAACTTTAAATGCATTTCGCTGAGACGCCTGGCTGTGTCAGTGCCTCACAATTATACAGTTGTCTCCAGCCGTCTTTATTGTTTCGACAGTGTTAACAGTGTATAGGCTGACCTATATCTCTCTCTGTTTCTCTGTTTCTTCTCCTTTTGTATCAGAAATTTGGCTCCATCCGTGCAGACGTGATTGAACAGATGCGTTTCAAACAAAGACTGAGGGTCATCCAAACCATCGAAGATACAACTAAACGCAATGTGGTAAGGACGTATAAATACTAGATTTAGGCAAGTGTACAAGCACAATCAGTTTCAGCTGCATTTACTAGAATGCTCTTGTTCAACGGTGTCGTGCAAATAGCAGAACAGTAAACAAGCAACACACCAACACCAAATCTTTAAGTCTCTTAGTTCTGCAGGTCAAATTAGATTTTAAACTTTAAAGTAGAAAGAAGCACCTACTGGATACTCTGCTCTTCCTTTACACTTTAAGTTACTTAATGTAATTCTATTATGTTTCAGGTCAGAACTATTGTAACAGAGACTGCCTTCAGTATTGATGAGTTGGAGGAGCTCTACGTGCTCTTCAAGGTGAGTTAAAGCTCCCACATTCATGTTGTGGGACTTGGAGGGGAACTAACAGAAACGTCTCACCTTCTCTGTGAACCTCCAGCTCCCATTTACAGTCCTACCACCATGCTAAAACTGAGATGTAGACAGTAAATCAAACAGACAAAATGAATTATTGTCCAGGAGCCTGAGCATTGGCTGTTGTAGCTACTTTCCTCTAGCATAAGCTATTCTTGTGCCGCCGGCCCATATTAACACACGGTGAAGATTAATTTGCCAGTTTATAATGGCACACTGTTCATAATGACTCAGATTATTCAAGAGTGAAATTGTTTTCCAAACACACTGTCAGAGTCTCTGTTGTTCTTTGCAAATATGATAGAATGCAGTTATGCTAATGGCTGTTGTTTACTAGTCAAGCAACATCAACCTTTTAATTCTAACTTAGCAGAAAGCAGCTCTGTCCTCATGTTCCTCTATGCTTCTTTTTTTGATTTTCACATGTTGAGTTTTAACCCTCTCATCATGTCTTCAGGCGGAGCACCTGACCAGCTGTTACTGGGGTGGCAGCAGCAACCCCACAGAGCGTCACGATCCCAGCCTGCCCTACCTGGAGCAGTACCGAATTGACGTGGAACAGTTTAAAGGCCTGTTCAACCTGCTGTTCCCCTGGGCCAACGGAGCCCACTCAGACCCACTGGCCGTGCGCTTCTTCCGGCTCCTCGACCAAAACGGAGACGCCCTCATCAACTTCAGGGAGTTCATCAGCGGCCTGGGTAAATAGAGAAGGATTATGTTTGTGTCCTTGGGAATATTCCTTGGAAGTAATGGTTCATAACATAATGACATCAGCTGTTCAGTTGACAAATGGATGTGTTACGCTGTGATGATTCTGATTTAAGATGATGCATCACATTTGTAAACAGTTCAGATATGTTCACTCTGTAAAAGCTTGTTGTTGTGTTGTAGGTGTTTTATGTCACGGGGACCTCACTGAGAAACTGAAGCTCCTCTACAAGATGCATGTTTTACCTGGTGAGTGTGCATTGATGCAGTTCAATGTCCTTAGAAAGTCACCTATAGGGAACTACAGAAAATGTTTCATTTTAGTAAAGTGGGATTATTAGCTGCACACAAAAGAGGTGGCTCAAAGGAAAGAAAATGTTCGGCTTTGTGCTCTTTGTCGCACTTCACTGAGTTAGTAACTTTCTCAGGTCTCCCTTTGTCAGCACATTTTTATGTGATGACTGACACAAATTAAAACCTTTAAAAAACTATTCACTGTATTTTAAACTCCGCTCCGAAATTGATGGGAACGTAGGGCTTTTCATAACATTTTGACAGTCTGATGAGCCTATTGTCACAGCATTTCGTCAGTCAGTATTAGTGGAAAGGTTTTTGCAAATCTTATATAGTCTGATTGAGCCCAAAACGATATAAATAGGCAATTTATTAAATGTAAATCTATGGTTGTCACTGGAAAAAAACGTTCACATTGTCACAGTTCAACTTGAATATTCTTTTCTCCCAGAAATTACTCATGAACAGGAGGAGCCTGACTCTGCCTTTGAAGCCACTCAGTACTTCTTTGAAGACATCACTCCAGAAACATCAATTGGTGAGGACCTAAGATATGTTTATATAATTTTTTTTTTGTTGTTGGAATCTAATTTGTATAGACAGCCTTTATATACACATTGTGCAGGTGAAACAAAATGCTATAATATAATTCTACACTGATCAGCCATAACATTATGACCACTGGTGGATGAAGTGAATAACATCAATCATCTCGTTATAACACAATGCTCTGCTGAGGAAACTTTGGTCCTGACATTCATTTGGACGTTACTATAACCTGAGGACAAAATAAAAAAAACAAAAACATCTAGATTACAGATAGATACGTACATGAAAATAGGAAAAAAAACATTCTAACATATTCAAACAGGTACCATAAGACAGCTTTGAGTCTAGTTGCCCCCAAAACCTAGTGAAGATACAATACATACACTTGTGGAAAAACTATTCAAAAAGCAAGTAAAAGCAGAAAGCACTGCCAGCGTGTTTGAGGAATTTAAGTTCTCTTTCCTCATCACATAGCCTTCAGGTTTTTATTATTTACTTTGCTGTTCTTCCTGATTTGCATAAGTGCAGTCTGTTTTTGTGGTTATTTGCCCGTCACGTGATTTGCACAGGAAAAATGTGGTTGTATTAACCTTGAAACCGCAGGTGTCACTTCCAGCCTGCATTGTGCACGCTGACAGTAACGAAAGCACAGGTGCAGTAACAAACATGTACACAAGTTTAATTATGTGTGTGAGGCTGGGACCTGCAGGGCAGAGGAGAGAAACCATTTCAAACACCCTTGTTGATCTGACAGCTGCTGTTTGGATAATTAAACCTGCGACCTAGTCTGTATTATGTGGCCAATGCATACATTTCATTAAATATTAGGAGGTACTGATGATATTCTGTTACACTACATTAGGCAGTAAACAGTAAACTGTTCTGGGTGTAAAGACACAGAGCAGGACCCTTTGTATACTATATGATCAAAACCTGAAGTATGGACTTTCTGTATGTATAAGAGGGGTGACTGAGGTAGAAGATTAGTTTTTTGCAGCTTTCAATAATTCAAAACAGAAATAACACTAAAGCTATTAATTTCAAACTTTCTGCACTGTCACTCAAGGGGTTGAACGTCACATGCATGTAACAACAGCTGTTTTACTCACCACCCTCTACCTTAGGCAACAAACTTATCAATCACCCCTCATATATAATCAGCTTGTCCTCATGATACTAGATGTTTGGTGGTGAATGTTTTGCTTAGGCCTCTGGAAATTTATGATCCAACAATCGTTTTACAGAAAACCTGCATACTAAATAAACAAAGGTTGATCTCAGTCACCCTCTCTTTTCCTCAGGTCATGACTCAAAGTGCAGAAGTGAGAAGGATGACGGCTTTGTCAGAGTTACATTTAAGACTGAGAAAGGTAAGCAACATAGTAACACTGATTACAAAAAGAATGTGTAGCTCTAATACAATACATGATATAGTCATATTCACCTAAAATAAGCAACTAGATGTTTTGAGCTAATTTATTTGCCAAATCACCAATCCTTTAGCTCAAAAATGACATTTATATAATGAAATCTTTTCTTTAAATGCTACACAGACACAGGTAGACACTGCTGGTGCTGTCACACTGTTTATACCTTAATACCTTAATTTAAGCTTGTGACTGAAATATATGACACACTTTTTTACATATTACAGTCAAGAAACTGAACACTCCTGATTACCGCCACTACCTGAAACTGTGGAACCAGGAGACCAAGCCCAAACGAGAAAACACGAAAGACCTCCCCAAACTGAATCAGGTAAGATTTCACCTTCTCTACTCATTTGTATGTGAAGTCATAAGAAACTGTAATGAACTGGGTATAACTGATTACTAATGTTCTTTCCTTCAGAGCCAGTTCATCGAGCTTTGCAAGACCCTCTACAGCATGTTCAGTGAGGATGTTGCAGAACAGGAGCTGTACCATGCCACGGCCACAGTCACCAGTTTGCTGCTAGAAATGGGAGAGGTGGGAAAGCTCTTCTCCTCCTCCTCCTTCAGTAGAAAGGACCACAATATGGAGGGTAAATCAGAGCCAAGCATGTGCATGAGAGATACC